>OX578151.1:113933418-114099918 GCA_951213105.1 Amaurobius ferox
CATAATGAAGTCTCATTTGGAGCTTAGAAGAATTGGAATTTTTTACATTTTCTTCACGAAAATTTATGAATTTGAAAGAAAGATAGGACATGTCATCTTTCACCCTGTATCATTAGGAATTGAACAATTGTATATTTGCCAAACTTTCATACATCTCATTGTTATTTAGGTACACAAACTCATTATTTCTTTTTCTTTTACACAACTTTTACATTTCCTACAATACATATACAAAAAGCTGATGTGAGTAGCACATGACTTTCCTTATATAATGCAATGAATTTACTACTGTTACTAAAAAAACATGATGTGGGCAACACATGAATTTCCTCATATAATGCAATGCATTTACTACTTTAACAGTAAAAACAATAGGTTATTCTTATAGTAGATATATTCTTTCCGAGATATTGAATTTTCGTCAATTAGTCGTCATTTTCATTGATTTAGCTTCATTTTTATCCATTTGGCGAATTTTTCGTTAATTTAGTAACATTTAAACAAATCACCAAATAGGCGACATTCCGCCAAATTCGTCGCCAAAATCTCGCCAAGCATTATGGATGGAGAAATAAGTTATTCTTACAGCATATAAATGACTATTAGCGTTCAAATACAAAAGTATAACTCAAAGTATATTTTTTCATGAATGGTACGAGCGAGATCCACGAGAATGATGTCACCAAATTTATCGCATGATATTACATATAACAAGAAAGATCAATCATGCTTAAAGCATTGATTATGAAACACTTTCCAACTTCAATACAATTTTATTTAAAAAAGTCTAAAATGCAATACATTCCTCGGTAATATTTTAAAACTTATCAAAATACTACATTAATTTAATATATTTGAAAACTTAAACCTTCATTTAAAAAAAATGCACTTCATTCAAATGACGGCATTGAAATATAAATTGCCTGGTTTAAATATCTCTAAAATGCGGTACATTCCACGGTAATATTTTTAAAAATATCATAATACTACGATAATTTATTATATTTGAAAACTTCATCGAAAACAACTGCAATTCATTCAAATGACGTCATAGAAAAAAAAATCTGATGTGGGCAACACATGACTTTTCTTATATAATGCAAAGAATTTACTACCTTTACAGTAAAAAAAATAGGTGTTTCTTATAGTAGATACTTATATTCTTTCCCAGATATTGAATTTTCGACAATTAGTCGTCATATTCATTGATTTAACGTCATTTCAATCCATTTGGCGAGATTTTCGTTAATTTGACAACATTTCAAAAAGTCGCCAAGTTGGCGACATTCCGCCAAATTCGTTGCCAAATTTTCGCCAAGCTTTACTGACGGAGAAATAAGTTATTTTTATAGCAGATAAATGACTATTGACGTTCAAATACAAAAGTATTACTCTAAGTATCTTTTCTCATGAATGAAACGCGCTAGATCCACGAGAATGATGTCACCCAATTTATCGCATGGTATTACATATGTAAAGTGAACATGTTTCTCAATAGGAAATATATTTGTTTTATTTTATATGACTTTTTGATAATTTTTTTGAAAAATGAGCAATATATCGAGAACGGTTCATGTTAGCCTTCTAAAATTTATGTTAATCGTCTTCTAATGAAAAATTACATACGAAATGTCTATTTACGTAACTTTATGAGCAGTTTTAATTTTTTGACGATTTTTTCAAAGTTTCACTCGAAAATTTAGGGGAATTCTGAACATTCGATTACGTTTAAAAACAATAGGCTTTCAGTGTTTACGGATTGTGATTTCTGTACCAAATTTCGTACGAATCGGCCCATTTGTTCGTCAGTTATCGTCTCCACAGTCTCACTGACACACACTGACACACACACACACACACACACACACACACACACACACACACACAGACATCACCTCAAAAATGTTTGATTCGTGATCAGGGATGCTTGAAACGTTCTCTCCCGTCGAAAACTCGATTTCGAATTTTCGACCCCGTCACAATACTTTCCTTATACATTATGTATATAAGGAAAGTAATAACACCCCTGGATCTCTCTATAAAAACAGCATTTCATTCATAACTTTCTCCCATTCATTTCATTCATCACAATACTATAATAATTTATTTTATTTAAAAATTAAGACCATAGAGCTACAAGTAATTAAACTCTATGCTTAAAACTTCATCGAAAAAAATCGTCCGTCTCTTTGTAAAATCAATGAATATTTCATTCATATCAGTCATGCAGACTCCATGGGCTAAATTATTTTGTGTTAAAGAAATACAGCAATTCTAATACAATTCATTCTACATATTTTGCTGTTTACATTTTACATAGGTGAAAAATAGGCTTCGTTGTAGAAATAATCAAATTTGGATGAGCATTTAAGCTCAAATTTATTGTATTTGCGTTGTTCAGTATGTAGATGCACAGAATTTAAGCAAAAATAATGTAGTATTATGACGGATACCGCACTCAATATGAATTAAAAAGAACTTAAGTTCTTTTTAATTCATATTGAGTGTTGTATCCGTGTGATTGTGAAAATCACGATTGCGAAATCGCATGATTGTGAAAATCATGATTTTGAAACGAGATGGATGCCATATATCATTTTGAAGTGGGTCATGTGATCGTTTCATATCATGATCACGTGACAGTTTCATATAAGAGGTGTAATTATTATTTTTATTTTTATTTAAAAAACTACTGAATATATTTCGCTGAATTTTTTTTTTATATATTTTACGGAACACTTTGAATATTACCTAAAATTTTCGAAGCAATTTGTGAATTTTAAATCCGCTTAAAAAATGTTTTAAAGATTAGATCCCATAGGGCTCAATGTATTTCATTTTCTCAACCCGGGTTCAATCCAAAACTACTTGGGTGATATTATTTATTTATATTCCCATAGGTCCTACAGACCGTCTGAACAACATACTAAAATTTCATTTTGATTAAGTCATTTTTACGGCAGTTATCGTGCTAACGAACAGACAGACAGACAGAATGAACAAAGTCTTAAACACTTTTCAACTTTGTTGTAAAGTGTTAATAAAAAGTGAACTTGTTTCTCAATAGGTAATATTTTTTTTATTTTACATGATTTTTTGATAATTTTTTTTTGAAAATGTGCAATATCTAGAGAAAGGTTCATGCTAGCGTTTTAAAATTTGTCTCAATCGTTTTCTAATGAAAAATTACATAAGATATGTCTATTTGCGTAACTTTATTAAAGGTTTTGATTTTTTAATGATTTTTTCAAAATTTCACTCGAGGGGGGTTCTGAACATTCGATTGCGTATAAAAGCAATAGGCTTCCAGCATTCATAGATTGTGATTTTTGTACCAAATGTTGTTCGAATCGGTCCATTCATTCGTCAGTTATCGTCTCCACAGGCTCACTGACACACAAACACACACACACATACACACGTACTTTTACATAGACAGACATCATCTCAAAAATGTTCGATTCGTAATCAGAATTGCTTGAAACGTAACGAGCTCTCCCGCCGAAAACTCGAATTCGAAATTTCGACCCCGTAATACTTTCCTTATATATTATTGTATATAAGGAAAGTAAAAATTTTCAGGCTCTTTAAAGCTACAATTGTAATCCATTACACGCTCTAATTGTAATCATTTGAACCCATGATACAGATTTTTCAAAAAATTTCTTGTAAAATTTGAAAAATTATATATATAAACTGAAAATGGATTCAATGGTATGGGAATGTCGAGTTGAGCTATACTCTAGATAATTTTTCCAGTGAAACGGAGAGAGAAGATGATGATGGGAAATACTTTTCAGTTCGTAGAACTAGTAAAATTCTTCCAGTTCTATTATGGTACAATACATTGAAGATTGGTTAAATGAGGATGAGCAGCAGGAGCAGGCCGATGACATAATTATAAATTTGATGCGCCTGGAATAACGAGAGAGTGAAGAAGAGGATGGTACATGGGGAAAAACTTAATAATTTTGCATTAGAAAGACTTAAATGCGATTTTTTTCAACTATTCACCAAATTTATCTCACTTATGACAAATTTTGTCCTATGCTGCCACGTTAAAAAAATATATAATTTCGAATAAATTTAGTAGTTTTCTCTCGAATTTTAAAAAATTGTATCTAGTTCCAGATTTCCTTATAACGATAAGTCACAGATATAAAGTATCGTAAATATCTATTAATATTTGTGGTCGCTATCATAATCGTCCATACACAGACAGATTGACAGACATCACTCCAAAATCAATCAAAATGTCTTAAAACACATATTAGCATCGAAATCTCGAATTCCAAAATTTTCGTGAAAACAATACTTTTTCTATACTATTCCATACTGCATGAGAATGTAAAAAATCTGATGTGGGCAACACATGACTTTCCTTATATAAAGTAATGAATTTACTACTTTTACAGTAAAAAAATAGGTTTTCCTTATAGTAGATACTAATATTCTTTCCAAGATATTGAATTTTCGACAATTAGTCGTCAGTTTCATTGATATAGTGTCATTTTTATCCATTTAGCGAGATTTTTGTTAATTTGGCAACATTTCAAAAAGTCGCCAAGTTGGCGACACTCCGCCAAATTTGTCGAGAAAATCTCGCCAAGCGCTATGGACGAAGAAATAAGTTATTCTTACAGCAGAAAAATGACTATTGGCGTACAAATACAAAAGTATTACTTAAAGTATCTTTTTTCATGAATGGAACGAGCTACATCCACGAGAATGATGTCACCCAAATTATCGCATGGTATTACATATGAAAATTGAACATGTTTCTCAATAGGATATATATATTTTTTAATTTTATATGATATTTTGATAATTTTTTTTGAAAAATGTACAATATCTCGAGAACGGTTCCTGTTAGCGTTCTAAAATTTATGTCAATCGTTTTCTAATAAAAAATTACATAAGAAATGTCGATTTACGTAACTTTATTAGCGATTTTGATTTTTTAATGATTTTTTCAAAATTTCATTCGAAAATTTAGGGGGTTCTGAACATTCGATTGCGTATAAAAACAATAGGCTTCCATTGTTTACGGATTGTGATTTTTGTACCAAATTTGGTTCGAATCGGTCCATTCGTTCGTCAGTTATCGTCTCCACAGACTCACTGACACACACACTTACACACACACACACATACTTTCACACACACATACACACGCACACACACAGACATCACTTCAAAAATGTTTGATTCGTGATCAGGTACGCTTGAAACGTGCTCTCCCGTCGAAAACTCGATTTCGAATTTTTGACCCCGTCACAATACTTTCCTTATACATTATGTATATAAGGAAAGTAATATTGGTTGGGCACATTTTGGTGTGAATACGCATCTGTTTTTAAGGACATATCTGACGGAAATCAGAGCGTTACGAAAAATGTAAGCCTCTATGGACGTTTATATCTCTGATTATAATAGATAAAAATCTGATGTGGGCAACACATGACTTTCCTTATATAATGTAATGAATTTACTACTTTTACAGTAAAAAAAAAATCTGATGTGGGCAACACATGACTTTCCTTATATAATGAAATGAATTTACTACTTTTACAGTAAAATAAATAGGTTTTTCTTCTAGTAGATACTAATATCCTTTCCAAGATATTGAATTTTCGACAATTAGTCGTCATTTTCATTGATTTATCGTCATTTTTATCCATTTGGCGAGATTTTCGTTAATTTGGCAACATTTCAAAAAGTCGTAAGTTGGCGACATTCCGCCAATTTCGTCGCCAAAATCTCGCCAAGCGTTATGGACGAAGATATAAGTTATATATATATATATATATATCTCATTAGATATTGAATTTTCGACATATATTATATAACTATTATTATATATTTATATATTATATAACTTATTAGATATTGAATTTTCCACAATTAGTCGTCACTTTCATTGATTTAGCGTCATTTTTATCCATTAGACGAGATTTTCGTTAACTTAGCAACATTTCAAAAAATCGCCAAGTGGCGACATTCCGCCAATTTCGTCGCCAAAATCTCGCCAAGCATTATGGACAAAGCAGTAAGTTATTCTTACAGCAGATAAATTGGCGTTCAAATGCAAAAGTATTACTCAAAGTATCTTTTTTCATGAATGGAACGAGCTAGATCCACGAGAATGATGTCACCCAATTTATCGCATGGTATTACATATGAAAAGTGAACATGTTTCTCAATAGGAATTTTTTTTTTTTATGTGACTTTTTCATAATTTTTTTTAAAAATGTGCAATATCTCGAGAACGGTTCGTGTTAGCGTTCTAAAATTTATGCCAATCGTTTTCTAATGAAAAATGACATAAGAAATATCTATTTGCGTAACTTTATTAGCGGTTTTGATTTTTTGACGATTTTTTCAAAATTTCATTCGAAAATTTAGGGGAGTTCTGAACATTCGATTACGTATAAAAACAATAGGCTTCCAGTGTGTACGGATTGTGATTTTTGTACCAAATTTGGTTCGAATCGGTCCATTCGTAAATTGAGTGACATCATTCTCGTGGATCTAGCTCGTTCCATACATGAAAAAAGATACTTTAAGTAATACTTTTGTATTTGAACGCCAATAGTCATTTATCTGCTGTAAGAATAACTTATTTCTTCGTCCATAACGCTTGGCGAGATTTTGGCGGCAAATTTGGCGTAATGTCGTCAACTTGGAGGCTTTTTGAAATGTTACCAAATTAACGAAAATGTCGCCAAATGGATAAAAATGACGCTAAATCGATGAAAATGACGACTAATTGTCGAAAATTCAATATCTTGGAAAGAATATTAGTATCTACTATAAGAAAAACCTATTTTTTTTTACTGTAAAAGTAGTAAATTCATTTCATTATATAAGGAAAGTCATGTGTTGCCCACATCAGATATTTTTTTTATAAAGTTGTTGCAGATTTTGAGGAATCGTCTTGAGGTTGAAGAAGATTGAAAATTTTCCGTTTTCAAAGTTTGCAAAGCTTATAACTCCAATACTAAATGTGCTAATATGAACAATAAATATTATCTTGCAATTATTTAAAAACCCTCTTACATTTCAAACTATAGTGACTCTAATTTCGATATTTTAATATTTTGACCATTTAAAGTTTTCCGATCAGCAGAGATCCATAACATTTAAATGCCATAAGTGCTGCAGCTCAATGTGTTTCCTCCTTGGTGAATTATCTATACACAATTTATGAGATATTTTGTTTGTTTCACAGAAATTAGAAGTGGAGTAAACTTGGGGATTCTAAAGAGGATTAATGATTGATGGATTTAAAAGAGAGAATTAGTCTGAAATTCTAGTACCTATTTATGTTCCACCTGGCAAGTTTATAGCTTGATTCTTAAATCTTGTTACAGATACTGTATGATTTGTAATTTAAGTTCCAACTGGCAATTTTATAGTCTGATTCTTAAATCTTGTTACAGATATTGTATGATTTGTAATATATATTCCGCCTGGCAATTTTATAGCCTGATTCTTAAATCTTGTTACAAATATTGTATGACTTGTAATTTATGTTCCGCCTGGCAATTTTATAGTCTGATTATTAAATCTTGTTACACATATTGTATGATTTGTAATTTATGTTCCGCCTGGCAAGTTTATACCCTGATTCTTAAATCTTGTTACAGATGCTGTATGATTTGTAATTTATGTTCAGCCTGGCAATTTTATAATCTGATTCTTAAATCTTGTTACACATATTGTATGATTTGTAATTTATATTCCGCCTGGCAAGTTTATAGCCTGATTCTTAAATCTTGTTACAGATATTGTATGATTTGTAATTTATGTTCCGCCTTGGCAATTTTATAGCCTGATTCTTAAATTTTGTTACAGATGTTGTATGATTTGTAATTTATGTTCCGCCTTGGCAATTTTATAGCCTGATTCTTAAATTTTGTTACAGATGTTGTATGATTTGTAATTTATGTTCCGCCTGGTAAGTTTATAGCCTGAATCTTAAATCTTGTTACAGATATTGTATGATTTGTAGTTTATATGCCGCCAATCACGTTAGCAAAATAGTTCGGTATTTTGTCATGAAGTCTACAGACAGGGAACCGGCTGAAATCGAATCGGAAACTAAAAGCTATGAACAGTTTGCGAGTCATTTATAGCTGTCATTTGTAGTCCTACGAAGATATATAATTGGATTTAGGATCAGACTCTTATTTTCTAAATAAAGTGGTTTGTAATTTCGATATTTAAATATTTTTAACTATTTTGGAAAGTTGATTGTAATTTCTATATTTTAATATTTTGAACTGGTTTGAAAATGTCTAAAAAAGAAACATACCACCCACGAAAAAAGATGTTATTCACGAAAAACCATTTCAGCTCTGTCGGATTGAACTCACCGGCAATTTTTCTTCGATTGCTACTTGGTTCTTCAAAATTCGTTAGCGATTGGATTTAAAATATTTATACCACAGTAAACAATAATAATTTATACATACAACACAAGGTAATAACTCTAATTTTAATTGTGAATCATGATAACAAATTGAATATGGCAGAATTCTGGCTTTATGCAATTAATAGTGATTCAAAACACATCTTGTGCTCACACTTTATTGCGAAGTGCATGGTCTCCATTGCATCAAGTCAATATCTATGCTGCGTAATCTAATTGAATGCAAGTAAATGTTTAAAGGGTTACAGTATAATCTAAACGGGGAATAAATCTTGTTATATCAAGAATAATTATAATGATCATATTATGGAGTATAATCAGTAGTACAATGAGCAAACTTTGTAAAAATATCGCCGTCAAGTGCCTACGCTGTAAAATTATTTAAAATTATGAAGAAATTTTCATAGAATGGCAAGTGCTGTGCATACTTTTGTCAACAGAGCTATTGCGAATTTTTATACTCTTTTATACACTCATTTCCTGCAGTCATACGACTTTTAGAAAAAACCAGAAGTAATATCTCTAAAACCGGAAGTTGAATTCCTTAGAGTGAACTCCCTACTCCACCTAAATTCTATGCTGAGTCCATATCAGTCATCATCTAACTTCCAGCCATAGCCTATCCGAAGAAATAGATGTTGCAAAGGAAATGCAAATTCTTTAATCGAAACTAACATCTCTAGAACCGGAAGTGGAAATTCTTAGTGATACAGTCTACTCGAGTTAGAACCCCCACTAAAATGTAATGCTGAGCCCATATCCGTCATTCCCTAACTTCTATCTTTAGCGGATTTTTACAAAAAAAAAATAATTTTTCAAGAAAATATTTGAACCGATAGTTTTGACTCTTAGAAACTGGAATTAAATACATATCATTGGTCATCTATGCAAATTCTATAGTCAATTCTGAGAAATATGTGTTTAGAGCAATGAAAATATGTAAACCAAAATTGGAAAAAATCCCGGAAGTAGATATCCTTCGTAAATTTTCATACTCTCTCCTACGTTTAATGCTGAATTCATATTTTTCATCATCTAAACTTTATCTATAGTCAATTCAAAGAAATCGATATTTCAGAGAAAATACTTTTTATTTATTTATTTATTTATTTATATACACATCTCAACAGGCACAACAAACCCAATTACAAACAAGAAAGATCAATCATGCATAACGCATTGATTATGAAACACTTTCCAAATTCAATGCAATTTTATTTAAGCATCTCTAAAATGCGATACATTCCTCGGTAATATTTTTTAAATTATCACAATACTACATTAATTTATTATATTTGAAAACTTAAAACTTCATCGGAAAAAAATGAACTTTATTCAAATGACGTCATCGAAATATAAATTGCCAGGTTTAAACATCTCTAAAATGCGATACAATCCTCGGTAATATTTTTAAAATTATTATAATACTACTATAATTGATTATATTTGAAAACTTCATCGACGACAAATGAACTTCATTCAAATGAAGTCATCGAAATATAAATTGCCTGGCTCTTTATATAAAAGCAGCATTTCACTTGTAAACATATTTCCATTCCTTTCATTCATCACTACTATAATAATTAATTTTATTTAAAAACTTAAAACCATGGAGGTACAAGTAATTTAATTCTATGCTTAAAACTTCATAAAAAAAATTTTTTTGGTTCTGTGTTTAAAATCTATAAATGTTTCATTCATATCAGCTATATTGCAGACTCCATGAGCTAAATAATTTTGCGTTAAAGAAATGCAGCAATTCTTATACAACTCATTCTTCATATTTTGCTGTTTACAATGTCCATAAGTGAAAATTAGGCTTCATTGTAGAAATAATCAACGTTCGATGATCATTTAAACTCAAATATATTGTAATTGCGTTGTTTCAGTATGTAGATGCACAGAAATTAAGCAAAAATAAAGGACGTTAAAAAATAAGTTTTAGGACGGATACAACATTAAATATGAATTAAAAAGAACTTTAAAAGTCACGATTTTGACACAAGATGGATGTCATATTTTATTTGAAGTGGATCACGTGATCTCTTCATATAAAGGGTATAATTATTATTTTAATTTTTATTTAAAAAAGTATTGAATATAATTTGCTGAAAATTTTTTTAATATTTTATGGGATAATTTGAATATTTTCTAAAACTTTCGAAGCAATGTGTGAATTTTACAGTCGCTTAAAAAATGTTTGAAAAATTAGGTCCCATAGGGTTCAATGTATTTTATTTTTTCAACCCGGGTTCAATCCAACACTAATTGGGTGATATAATTCATTTATATTCCCATAGGTCCCACAGACCGTCTGAACAACATACTAAAATTTCATTTTGATAAAGACATTTTTACGGCAGTTCTCGTGCTAAAGGACAGACAGACAGAATGAACAAAGTCATAAACACTTTTCAACTATGTTGTAAAGTGTTAAAAAGGTTAAAAAATAATACATACAAACACACATAAAAAGTACATAAATAAAAAACTTAATTAAAACACAATTAAAATTTATATCAAGCAAGATCTAAAAAATTTGGTGCTTTTTATTGGAAGTGGGGAAAAACTGGAAATGGAAATCCTTAGTCAATCTCCCATGTCCCTCCGAAATTTGAAGCTGAATCTATATCAGTCGTTGTCTAAGCCCTATATATAGATAGTCCTGCAAAATAGATGTCGAAAGCAAACAGAAATTTTTTAAACGAAAGGGACATTTCTAAAACAAAAAATAAACACCCTTACTGAGTTATTCAACTTCCTCTACAATTTAAAACTAAATTCATATCAGTCATTGTCTAATCTTTATCTAATCAACACTTCGAAATATATGTTTCAAGAATAATTTTTGATGCGGAAGTAGAAATTTTTAGTAAACTACCTCCTTCAGAATGTGATACTGGATCCATATCAGTTCTGTAACCTAAAAGTTCTAAGCTCTATAACTTATCGTGAAAAATGGATGTTTCAAGAAATATGACATGTTTCAAACCGGAACCGGTGTTGGAAATCGTTAGTGAATCCTCCTACCTCCGTCGAAATTCGATGTTGAGTCCATATCGGTCATCGTCTAAGCTCTATCTATTACAGAAGTAACTGCATCTATATTGCATCTAGAAGTCTGTTATGACCTCTTCTTTTGCTGGGAGGGCTATACTGCACACTGTAATGTTGCTAGCAACAATAAAATCTCTGCTTTTTAATTTTCTTCTCTTTCTTTTAGGGGCAATACAATTGACTCCTTTCTGGTCTCTGTGCTAGACTCTTTTTCAGCCACACAGTTCTAAGTCATAAATCATAAGATCTATCTGTAGCAGAGCCTGTAAAATGGATGCGTCAAAATAAATTTTAGTAAAAGCATGGGTGGCAAATTTTATTGCCCCCCAGTAATCAAAATGAACTGGAACTTTGTTTTTTCTGAAACATTTAAAGAGACGATGCAATGGTGTTTCTCAGAAGCAAAGAATTGAATATTTCTAAAAAAAAACCTCTAGAGTACGCTGCAAAATGTATCTATTATTTCGAGGTAAATCAACCGGAAATATAAAAAGGAAGTGTAATCCATAAATTTTATTATTTTTCTGAGTTGATCGCCAAGAATGATATCATAACTGCCATTGCTTTATTGAAAGCGACATCATAACAACTATTGCTTTATTGAAAGCGACATCATAACATCCATTGCTTTATTGAAAGCTACATCATAACTACCATTGCATTATTGAAAGCGACATGATAACAATCATTTCTTTATTGAAAGCGACATCATAACTACCATTGCTTTATTAAAAGCGACATCATAACACTCATTGCTTTATTGAAAATGGCATCATAACCAACCATTCCTTTATTAAAAGCGACATTATAACTACCATTGATAAGCAAAGCAGTTTCAACATGAGAGAGTCGTACTTCTAAATCCATGAACACCATGAAACGTACTTGCATACACTTGCAACAAAGGATATTGGACTATAAAAGAGTGAAGAAAAACTAATAAACCACCTCCAACTTATGTAGTTCATCGATTAAATGCTAGTAATAATTAAAAAATATGATAAAAAATCGGCAGTGGCTCCAGTCCAATGGAGCCGGAAAGGTTTTGTGTGAGAAATATCGCTTTTTGCGCGAGGTTTATTCTTTAGACATTTTCAAAACTGTCCAAAATATTAAAATATCGAATTTAGAACAACTCTATTCCAAAAACTATAAACCCTATTCAAAATCCAATCGTATATCGTAGAACTTTCAAAGATCTATTAATTACTTTTTGTACTTTATAGCACTTTTAGTTTTCGAAATATAAACATCATTATCCAAAATAAATCTCATGCAGAATTGTCAAAAGGAAATAAGTACATGAAGTTGTTTCGAAAATTTTGCATAATATCAATTTTACATAATGGTAAGAAATTGTATAGTACTGTTTTTAATTGAATCTGCGAACACAATCAATTTGGTTCATATTTGTGTAGGACTAAAATTAATTTTCTACTTTTCAGTTCGACACTATTATGAAGGGAGAGCTATTGAGACTTTTGCATAATGTCAATTTTGGATAATCATAATATTTATATATTATTGTTTCGAATTTAAGTTCCTTTCACCATCAGTTTCGCTCTATTTCGCGTGTATGGTTAACATTTATTACTTTCCTTGTATACATAATGTATAAGGGAATTATTGTGACGGGGTCGAAAATTCGAATTCGAGCTTTCGACGGGAAAGCACATTTCAAGCATCCCTGATCACGAATAAAATATTTTGAGGTGATGTCTGTGTGTGTGCGTGTGTGTATGTGTGTGTGTGTCAGTGAGTCTGTGGAGACGATATCTCACGAACGAATGGAGCGATTTGAATGACATTTGGTACAAAAATTACAATCCGTGAATACTGGAAGCCTGTTGTTTTAAAATGTAATCGAATGTTCCGAACCCACCTAAATTTTCGACTGAAATCTTGAAAAAATCATCAAAATATCAAAACCTTTAAGTTACGCAAATAGACATTTCTTATATAATTTTTCCTTAGAAAACGAACGCTAGCATGAATCGTTTTCGAGATATTGCACATTTTTTAAATACATTTATCAAAAATCCCATAAATTAAAAAATATATATTAACTGTTGAGAAACATATTCACTTTTCATATGTAATGTCGCGCGATAAACTGGGTGACATCATTCTCGTGGATCTAGCTCGTTCCATTCATGAGAAAAGATACTTTTAGTAATACTTTTGTATTCGAACAACAATAGACATTTACCTGCTATAAGAATAACTTATTTCTCCGTTTAGAACGCTTGGCGAGATTTTGGTGATGAATTTGGCGGAATGTCGCCAACCTGGCGACTTTTTTAAATGTTGCCAAATTCACGAAAATCTCGCCAAATGGATAAAAATGACGCTAAATGAATGGAAATGATGATTAATTGACGAACATTCAATATCTTTGAAAGAATATAAGTATCTACTATAAGAAAAACCTATTACTTTCCCTGCAATACATGGTAATGTATAGGGAATGTATTGCAATTATGTCGAAAATCGCAACTCGAGTTATCGACGGATCTACACGTTTTGAGACCTCTAGAATACGAAAAAACTATTTTTTGGCGTAACGTCTGTATGTGTATCTGTGTGATGTATGTATACAGTCTAACTCAAAAATTTATGGACCGATTTTCATAACATTTGTTAGTCACTTGGGTATGACCCTGGTGCTGATTAGGTTTTGGTACGATTCGTAAAAATATAACCCGCCTTTTTTTTGCGAAATGGCCCGTAAAAATTTTATGTATCCACTCTAGCTAAAATACTAATTGACCAAATTTCACAAAATTTGGTAGATAAGTTACTTGTACAATACTCTGGTGCTGATTAGATTTTGGTATTAATCGGAAAAGAATAACTTGCCTTTTTTTTACGAATTGGATCGCAAAAATAGCATGTTTCTAGCTAAAATACTAATTAACCAAATTTCATAAAATTTTGTAGATAAGTTACTTGTGGGATACTCTGGTGCTGATTAGATTTTTGTATTATTCAGAGAAGAACAATCTGCCTCTTTTACGAAATGGCCCTCAAAATTGCAAACATCTAAAAACAAACTATGTACGTTCAAATATATCAATTAAATGCTTGTTTTATACGTAATTTTCGATGAGGAAAAGAATAAGAACAACTCTATTATTTTAGAACTAATCGTTCTCGAGATATTTGAGATTTTTTTCATTTAGTAATGCCATTTTTGGAAAAATATCCAATTACCAAATAAAAACAGAAATTCAATTAAAAATGCAAATGTAGTGTTATTTTGTGCAATTAAATTCAATTTAATGCATTATTAAAAAAATAAAGAAAAAATGAATTTGAGTCTGCAGGGAAAGTCTTGTGCTGCCCACATCAGATTTTTTTAACTGTAAAAGTAGTAAATTCATTGCATTACATAAGGAAAGTCATGTGTTGCCCACATCAGATTTTTTTCTACTTTTCCGTGAACCATTGTTGCGTAGGAAAGGGCATTGAAAATCTTGTTTGTCTCATAATTTATTTTTTTACATTTATTTTTCATTTTACCTTTGCGTAATTTACGCCACATACCTATGTGACGTAAATGACCTATGTTGTATTATACAGGAATCAACGCGTTAGAACCAGGAGAACAAGGTAATAATTCTAATTTTAATTGTGAATCACGATATCAAATTGAGTATGGCAGAATTATGGCGTTATGCAATTAATGGTGATTCAAAACACATCTTGCGCTCATGCTACTTACTTCATTGCGAAGTGCATGATCTTCACTGCATCAAGTTAGTATCTATGCTGAGTAACCTAATTGAATGCACGCAAATGTTTAAAGGGTCTACAATATAATCTAATCGAGGAATAAATCGTGTTATATCAAGAATTATTATAATGATCTTATTATGGAGTGTATCAGTAATACAATGGACAAACTTCGTAGAAACTTTGCCTCCAAGTACCTACGCTGTAAACATATATAAAATTATGGAATCTTCACAGGGTTGCAAGTGCTGTGTTAAATCTGCTGCACAATCAATCTGGTTCATATTCGTGTAGGATTAAAATTAATTTTCCTACTTTTCCGTTGTTATGAAGGGAAGCCATTGAAAACTTATTTTGTCTCATAATTTACATTTTAGTTTGCAATTTTCTTTCCTTGCGTAATTTAGAGCACATACCTATGTGACGTAAATAACGTGTGTGACGTAAATAACCTGTGTTGTATTTTACAGGAATCGGCGCATTAGAACCAGGACAACATTTCATCTGAAAACACTGAACCGTAATTCATAAACAAAATGCATGAAAAGGACAAAAACACAGTCGTGATGTCGTAAATGATGTAACGACGTAACGTAATGGCATGAAAATTTAATAGATGAAAATATTGCACGAGGTGAAACAGTATCCCGAGTTTCAGCTCTTATTGTGCTCTGAGAGCCGAGAACGAGGCCGTAAAAGATGACGTACATAATGTATTAAAAATGTTATAAATGAAAATATTCAATGAAACGAAATTGTGCTCCGAGTTTCAGCTCTCTGTGTATTCTAAGAGACGAGAACGAGCCTATATCAAATGACGTGCGTAAATGACGTAAGAACGTAAAGTAAAAAAGTGAAAATTTGATAGATGAAAATGTTCCTTTGAGATGAAAATGTGTGCCGAGTTTCAGATCTCTAAGTACTTTCAGAATCGAAAATGACTCCGTCAAAAATGTTAAACGAACGGACACATGTACCTAATGTGAAATTCATAAAGTGTAGGGATATAGGCTACTGGGACGAAATTGCTAGTTCTTATCGTCTTAGTGGATTCTACAATAGTGCTAAAATTTTTCTGTATTAAACAAATTGTTTGTGTTCAAATTAATCAATTTCTATGGGTAATATAAAAAAAAACTTTCATGTTCTTTCATATTTCAAACTTAAAAGTATTCTTTATCGATATTCTAAATGAATTCTGTTGCTATAGAAACCAACCAGTTAATGTACGCATAATGAGCATATGAAGACAAAACTGAATCATTAGCCGATCATCCTCAGCGTATTCAAGTTAGACTTTCCGTGAGTATTGTTCTAGTTTTTTACATAATGTATACTTCATTACATACTTTTTTGCATAATCATTGTATTACGCGTATTGGTACCTGCATTATCGTCTACACACCAAACAGGCATACACTCACACACACATACGGGTGGATACATTTCCAAAAGTTTTCAAAATGTGCTCAAATGTAAGTTTCCTTCAGAATTTTCTGGGAAATAATACTTCCCCTATGCTTAGTAAGAGACATAAAAATAAAATATTTACAATAGATATTTGAAAAGCAAATAGAATTAACTATGAATCGAGGCATTCATGTCATTTTCCCATTTGCTCTTAAAACCCCATGCATGTCATTTTTCTCCAACGTGTGGCTCTCTGGAAGAGCCGCAGAATGAAGATCGCGTCTCTTTTTTCCCGCCTTAAATGCAATAGGAATGCGAAACACGAAAGTTATAGCGATAGAAATGATATTTGTGTGATCACTCGTGACATTAAATGGGTCGAGTTACAAATGATGGCAGACTTTGGGAAATATATAGTTTTCGCGGTCATCAGCCCAGCAAAATAACTGTGCCATTAGAGAATATCCAAAGGTAGCTGTCATGTCATGTCCCTCAGCCATAGATCTCGTCGATCAATATTGAGAAAGAAGTTTTTAAAACAACTTGCGCCACCTGTTGATGAAGAATATTACGAAACAGAAAGTTTAAATGGATATAAAACGTGTCGAACGTGTGACAATGTATAAACTGATTGAAGAATATTATTTAGAATTAAAAATTGTCAAATTGAAGTATAACATTTTTTGAAGTAGTTGAGCATCTATTGTGATTAAAATGAACATAAGGTTCTTAAAATATTGATTAGAACAAATATAGAATAGAAGAGAGCAGAATGTATAGCATGTGAAAATATATTTACATATTAAAGTTGTAAAAATAAAATGCGAAGCGATATCGGGGTCGTTTTTTACCTCAAGCAAAGTAGTAAAATGCTGGGGCCCATCTTCCATGCAGTGTTTCCTTTAAGATTTTTTGGCCGGGGGTGTGCGAATGAGACTTTGGGGAGGGGGGGGGCAAGTTTTCTATTTGCCCTGTATAAATATATCTAAATGCTGTCACATAAATAGACACTATATTAACATAAAATGTCTCCAGGGATTCGACCATCCCCCCCCTCTAGATGTATGCCAGAAAGAAACAGTGCTTCCATGCTTATTGTTCCTTTTTTTTTACTATAAAAGATTTTATGAGAAGGCTAGACTTTACTTTTGCCTGAAAACCCCGGCGAAGGTTAATACGGCTCTGGGTAATATAAAATAGATTTTAGGGGAAACAACGATAACAATTAAATATATTTTAGGGAATACAACGATAACAATTTCATTTATGGTACACGTTTGAATCGTAGATGTGCTTTACGGTGGATTGCAGAGTAAATGTCTTTTGCACTAAAAATCTCTCTCGCACAGCATATTTTTCAACGCGAGCCATTTTCTTTTGCACTGTTGCAAATTCTTATGCGATACCTCGTATTTCCGCCTTTAATACAATAGAAATGCGAAATATGGAAGTTATCACGATGGAAATTTTATCTGAGTGATCACTTATAATTTCAAATTGGTCGAGTTACAAATGATGACAGTCGTTGGGAGGATGGAAGTGTCTTGGCAGCAAAATAACTGTGCCATTAAAGAATAACTAAAAGTATAGCTGTCATAGTTCTGAGTAATATGTAGCCTGTCAATATTCAGAAAGAAATTTTAAAACTACATGCGACACCTGCTGGGGGAAAATATTACGAAACTGAAAGTTTATATTTAATAATGATGAAACGAATAATTGAATCGAATTAATACAAAAAGAAAAAGAAAGAAATCGATTAAAACAAAACAATGAAATAAATCAATTACAGACAGTTATATAGAATGAAAAGTTTTAAATTGGAATAATGATTAAGTACTTAAGCTATCTATATGCATACAAATTAACATACAGCGCTTTTGAAGAAAGGAAAGGAACAGATAACTGAATCGAAAATAAAATTGTATTAAATACATGACACATATCAAAATGGACTGAAAATAAAACGATAAAAATGAATGGAACGGTAATATAATAGATAGCAATAAAAATAAAAATAGAAATTTATTTGTAGTGCACATTTAAATCGTAGATAAAATTTAGAAGGATTTCTGGAAAAAATGTCTTGAAAATCTGACTTAGAAATCTGTCACTGGAAATCTGACTCGCGCTAGAATCCGTATCTGATATTCAAATTTTTCATGGTTTTGGTACTGCAATTGTTACATTTTGACAAATGTTCCCAAATTATGGAAAACGATTTAAGAGTGCAAAATAAAAAAGAGATTTATAAATGTTACCCACTCGTTCAACTACAAATATACGGAGTAAACTACAAATGTATTATTACATTTCAAAAGCGTACCGCTATAAAAAATATAGTGAGGCCCCAATCCAGTGCCACTCGTAAGGGGGACAGTTACCACTCTAATGGGAAGCGTGCACCTGAAAAGATCTGCCTTTTTGACAAGGAAGACATGAAAGATTCATAGGAAGTAGAAAGAGGGCCTACAATTTGTATGGGTGGCCCTGTACCGTTTGTTACATCTTTTGCAACTCACCTCTGACTCATGTCATATTTCTTAAACGTGAGTCTTCTTTTCTTAAACGGTAGCAAATATTGCATCTAATCTCTCTTCTTTCCACCTTAAACACAATATAGAATTTTGACAGACGGGACTTATCACAAAAGAAGGGATATTTGTGTGACCATTATTGACGGTTAATTGTTTGAGTTACAAATAATGACAGAGATTGGTAGATATATAAGAGTCCTCCTTTTCGTAAGCATAGCAAAGCAACTGTCCATTAGAAATTATCCGAAAATAGCTGACGTTAAACGGGGGAGGGCTGTTTGAAGCGTGCAATTGACGATATAATGTTCAAAAAAAAAAACTAAGAAGGAAGCTGATGGGCAATAAGACTAACACTTGTTCGATAAGAAAGTAACCGTTCAGGGGTTTCCCACAATGAATCCTGTGTAATGGAAACTTGTTTTTGACTTTTGAATTCCGACCGGCATCCAATCATCCCACACTGATTAATCAATAATACTAAAACAAAATGTTAGAACAACTTGGGCCATCTAATGTAGAATGATGACATTGAACAGAAATTTTTTTTATCAATTAACTCAATAAAATCAAATGTGCATAAGTCAAATAGTAAGATTGAAAGAAACGAAATCTGCAAAGAGAATGGAATGGATAGATTATGGAACCATTAAAATAATAGAATGCGTAAAAATGACATGTTTTTTGGAACTACCTGCGCCATCTATCATAAAAAAATACATCAAAAAATTAATATAGCTGCTAATAAAACGCAAGAAAAAATTAATTGAATTCATAATTCATGGTAATGACTTGAAAAAAAAAAAAGATGAATAATTGAATACAACGAGTTAAGGAAGAGTGAAGCAATATTAGGAAAATTTGGAACGAATAACTGCGCTATTATAAATTATCTGAAAGTAGTTGTGGTATTTCTCCACTATATCACTCATTGATCAAGACTGAAATGATAACAACTTACGCCCTCTGTTGAGGAATAATCATAGAAAACAGATCGTATTCCGTTCGATTAATGGATTGAATAATAGAATAGAAGTTAATAAATAATAAGATTCTTAAAAATGAACAAAATGTACACAACAAGAGATAGAAATGGATAAATTATGGTAAGATTAAAGTAATGGAATATTTTATAGTTAAATAATGTTTCTTGGAACCACTTGCTTCACCTATTGTGAAAAAAATACAATTCCCTTATTAAAAATTAATGTAGTGGATAATAAAATGCAAGAAAAATGAATAAAATTCATAATTCATGAAAATGAATAACTACATAAAAAAAATTAATGTAGCGGATAATAGAACGCAAAAAAAAAATATTAATATAATTCGTAATCCATGGAAATGACTTGGAAATAAGATGAATAATTGAATACAACGAATTTAGGAAGAGTGAAGCAATATTAAAAAATTTAAAACGAATAACTATGCAGGATAACAACTTACGCCATCTGTTAAGGAATAATCATAGAAAACAGATAGTACTGCGTTCAATTAGTGGAATAGATAATAGAATGAAAGTCAATAAATAATAAGATTTTTAAAATTGAACAAAATGTGCACAAGAGAATGAAATGGATAAATTATGGTACGATTAACCTAATGGAATGTTTGTAAGTTAAATAATGTTTCTTGGAACCACTCGCTTCACCTATTGGGGGGAAAAAAATACAATTTCATTATTAAAAATTAATGGAGTGGATAATAGAATGCAAAAAATAAATAAATTAATTAATTAATTAATAGAATTCATAATCCATGAAAATGAATGGGAGATAAGATTGATAATTGAATACGGCGAATTTAGGTAAAGTTAAGCAATATTATTTAATTTATATCGTACATTTGAGGCATATTTAAAATTTAGCTTGATTTCTAGAATGAGTGTTTTCTACACCTAAAAACCTACTCATGTAATTTCTCTTCAACGCGAGCTATTTACTCTTACTACAGTTTCAAAATCATTGCCCCCTTTATTTATTCTTCGCGCCTAAAACGCAATAGAAATGTGAAACACGGGACTTGTCATGAGAGAAGTGACATTTGTATGATCACCCGTGACGTTAAATTGGTCGAGTTACAAACGATGGCAGTCGTTGGGAAATTTATGGCCCTCGATGTCATCAGCGCAGCAAAATAACTGTGCCATTAGAGATTATCTGTGGGATGCTTTCGTGTTTCTCAGAGATATCTCTCATCGATCAATACTCAGAGGAAAGTGTTAGAACTTGGTCCGCCATCTGTTGGGGAAGAATGATACGAAACAATGTGTTTTCTGTTAAAAAAAAATCTGATGTGGGCAACACATGACTTTCTTTATATAATGTAATGAATTTAGTACTTTTACAGTAAAAAAAAAATAGGTTTTTCTTATAGTAAATACTAATATTCTTTCCAAGATATTGAATTTTCGACAATTAGTCGTCATTTTCATTGATTTAGCGTCATTTTTATCAATTTGGCAACATTTCAAAAAGTTGCCAAATTAGCGACATTCCGCCAAATTTTTCGCCAAAATCTCGTTAAGCGTTATGGACGAAGAAATAAGTTATTCTTACAGCAGATAAAGGACTATTGGCGTTCAAATACAAAAGTATTACTCAAAGTATCTTTCTTCATGAAGGGAACGAGCTAGATCCACGAGAATGATGTCACCCAATTTATGGCATCATATTACATATGAAAAGTGAACATGTTTCTCAATAGGAAATATTCTTTTTTATTTTATATGACTTTTTTATATATTTTTTTTAAATGTGCAATATCTCGAGAACGGTTTATGTTAGCGTTCTAAAATTTATGTCAATCGCTTTCTAATGAAACGTTACATAAGAAATGTCTATTTGCGTAACTTTATTAGTGGTTTTGATTTTCTGACGATTTTCTCAAAATTTCATTTGAAAATTTAGGAGGGTTCTGAACATTCGATTGCGTAAAAAAGCAATAGGCTTCCAGTGTTTACTGTTTGTGACTTTTGTACCAAATTTGGTTCGAATCGGTCCATTCGTTCGTCTGTTATAGTCTCCACACACTCACTGGCACACACACACACAGACATCACTTCAAAAATGTTTGATCCGTGATCAGTAATGCCTGAAACGTGCTCTTCCGTCGAAAGCTCGAATTCGAATTTTCGACCCCGTCACAATACTTTCCTTATACATTATGTATATACGGAAAGTAAAAATTAATGGCTATTATACAGTACGGAAATGGATGCATAATAAACATTTTAAAGAATGTGCACGGATATAACACAATTAAATAAATGAATAAGAATCATAACATAATGTAGTGATAAAAAACAAAATAATGAATCTTGGAACTATTTGCGAAATGTATTACGAAAAAAAAATATTTTAATCACAGACTTATGAAAAAAAATCTGATGTGGGCAACACATGACTTTCCTTATATAATGTAATGAATTTACTACTTTTACAGCAAAAAAATAGGTTTTTCTTATAGTAGATACTAATATACTTTCCAAAATATTGAATTTTCGACAATTAGTCGTGATTTTCATTGATTTAGCATCATTTTTATCCATTTAGCAAGATTTTCATTAATTTGGCAACATTTCAAAAAAGTCGCCAAGTTGGCGACATTCCGCCAAATTCGTCGCCAAAATCTCGCCAAGCGTTATGCACTAAGAAAAAAGTTATTCTTACAGCAGATAAATGACTATTGGCGTTCAAATACAAAATTATTATTCAAAGTATATTTTTTCATGAATGGAACGAGCTAGATCCACGAGAATGATGTCACTCAATTTATCGCATGGTATTACATATGAAAAGTGAACATGTTTCTCAATAGGAATTTTTTTTTTTATGTGACTTTTTCATAATTTTTTTGAAAAATGTACAATATCTCGAGAACGGTTCATGTTAGCGTTCTAAAATTTATGCCAATCGTTTTCTAATGAAAAATTACATAAGAAATGTCTATTTGCGTAACTTTATTAGCGGTTTTGATTTTTTGACGATTTTTTCAAAATTTCATTCGAAAATTTAGGGGGGGTCTGAACATTCGATTACGTATAAAAACAATGGGCTTCCAGTGTTTACGGATTGTGATTTTGTAGCAAATTTGGTTCAAATCGGTCCATTCGTTCGTCAGTTATCGTCTCCAAAGGCTCACTGACACACACACACACAGACATCACTTCAAAAATGTTTGATTCGTGATCAGGGATGCTTGAAACGTGCTCTCCCGTCGAAAACTCGAATTCGAATTTTCGACCCCGTCACAATACTTTCCTTATACATTATGTATATAAGGAAAGTAATATATCTAGATTACGAGGCTGCAGACGATTTTTCAACACTTTTCAACATAATTGTAAAGTGTTTATGACTTTGTTCATTCTGTCTGTCTTTCTATCCGTTGGCACGATAATTGCCGTAAAAATTACTTCATCAAAATGAAATTTTAGTATGTTGTTGAGGCTATCTGTAGTACACATGGGAATGTAAAAAGAATAATATCACCCAATTAGGTTTGGATTGAACCCGGGTGGAAAAAACACTATGGGACCTAAGTTTTCAAACATTTTTTAAACGGAGTTAAAATTTACAAATAGCTTTGAAAATTTTAGGAAATATTCAAATTCTCGCATGAAATGTGTAAAAAAAATTGTCAGCAAAATATGTTAAGCAGTTTTTCAAACAAAAATTGAAATAATAATTACACTCATATTATATGAAGAGATCACGTAACTCATTGCAAAATAAAATATGACATCCATTTCTTTTTTTTCATTTAGTGAAAATCGTGATTTTTAAGGAACGCTCATATTTATATTAAGTGTTGCATCCTTCCTAAAATCGCGTTATTTTTGCATATTATCTGTGTATCTAAATTCTGTGTTTACACAATTACAATATTTTTTATTTTAAATGAACACTAAAATCTGATTATTTTTACAACGAAGCCTAATTTTAACATATGCAGAATGTAACCAAATCAAGCTATTGTAAGATGAGTTGTATAAGAATTGCTGAATTTTTTAACGCAAAATTATTTAGCTCTGGAGTCTAGAATATAAATGCTTGCGCGCATGAATGCAACAAAACTATTGCTTCCAGAAACGAAAGTATTGCTGATAATAATTCAATAGTATCCATTCAAGAAGTAATAGCTCGCATGGTTGGTTGGTTGGTTGGTGTGTCCATAAGAGGTCAGATTGAACCATGTGCAGATCTTACTGCCTTAACGAGATCCACAATCTTCTCATTATAAAGATCTCCCTGGAAAGGGAATTCTCCAATGCTTTGCAAAGCCGCAAGTATTGCTGGACAGTCAAATATGTGTTACAGTGTAAGCTCTTCATCTGGGCAGTTTCTACAGTATTGGTATGTTCTGGTGCCATCCGCATTAATTTTCATACCACCTAGGTGTCTAGTTCTTAGTCTGGCAATTGCCTTGGTGATCTCCCTATTCACATTTATTACACAGATCTGGTGGTCCAATCCTATAGGTTTCACTTTAAGTCTGTATCTAGCGATAGCATTATCATCGTGAATAGTGTAAGTGCCTGAGATGTCTTTATTAATGTTCCTTGCCTCCTTGGCAAATTCATCGGCCGCCTCATTGCCGTCTATTCCTACATATGCAGGCATCCACTGTAGAATGCAACGCTTTCCCATTTTATTACTTACCTTATATACATAATGTATAAGGAAAGTATTGTGACGGGGTCGAAAATTCGAATTCCAGTTTTCGACGGGAGAGCACGTTTCAAGCATCCCTGATCACGAATCAAACATTTTTGAAGTGATGTATGTGTGTGTGTGTGTGTGTGTGAAAGTATGTGTGTGTGTGTGTGTCAGTGGGTCTGTGGAGACGATAACTGACGAACGAATGGACCGATTCGAACCAAATTTGGTACAAAAATCACAATCCGTAAACACTAGAAGTCTATTGTTTTTATACGTAATCGAATGTTCAGACCCACCCTAAATTTTTGAGTGAAATTTTAAAAAAATCGTCAAAAAATCAAAACCACTAATAAAGTTACGCAAATAGACATTTCTTATGTAATTTTTCAAGCGAAAACGATTGACATAAATTTTAGAACGCTAACATGAACCGTTCTCGAGATATTGCACATTTTTCAAAAAAATTATCAAAAAGTCATATAAAATGAAAAAAAAAATATTTCCTATTGAGAAACATGTTCATTTTTCATATGTAATATCATGCGATAAACTGGGTGACATCATTCTCTTGGATCTAGCTCATTCCATTCATGAAAAAAGATACTTTGAGTAATACTTTTGTATTTGAACGCTAATAGTCATTTATCTGCTGTAAGAACAACTTACTTCTTCGGCCATAACGCTTGGCGAGATTTTGGCGACGAATTTGGCGGAATGTCGCCAACTTGGGGGCTTTTTGAAATGTTGCCAAATTAACGAAAAGCTCGCCAAATGGACAAAAATGACGCTAAATCAATGAAAATGACGACTAATTGTCGAAAATTCAATATCTTGGAAAGAATATAAGTATCTACAATAAGAAAAACCCATTTTTTTTAACTGTAAAAGTAGTAAATTCATTGCATTATATAAGGAAAGTCATGTGTTGCCCACATCAGATTTTATTAATTGTAGCCATGTGTTTATGAATGCATTGCGAGAGCACTAAGCTCGCATTAAAAACATTTACGTAATTTAAATTAAAAAAAAATTATTAAAAATTGAAAATTGAATTAAAATTTAAATTTTATTTTTAAAAACTTGAATTATGCCAATGTTTTTATTCTGAACTATAACTTCTTGAATGAATACTTTTGCATCATAATCAGCAACATTTTTATTTTTGAAAGCAATCGTTTTATTGCAATCATGCATGCAAGCAACATATATTAAAATAAAATGTGACATCTCCACACCTAATACAAGGTTGGTAGAGGAGGTTGGTGGTAAGGGAAGGAGGGTACGGTCCTGTGGATGCCTCCCCAATGGATTCCGGTCTAAATTGGATGACTCTTCCCGGCCGTCAAAACAGTTGCCTTACACCTTTCTGGTAGCTGAAAACACCGGTTCTCGTTAGATCACCGAAGTCAGGCAGCATCGGGCGCGGTTAGTACTTGGGTGGGTGACCACTTTGGAACACCGCGTGCTGTTGGCACATTTCTGGTGCGGTAGCCCGGTGAATTACGGTAGCGCGCGGGAATTGCACGCTGCCACAACTGCCGCCGTGTTCATGCGGAGTACGATCACGTTAAACATGTGGGTCCGTAAGTCCTTCCGAGAGGTTGGTGGTAGGGGAAGGAGGGTACGGTCCCTGTGGATGCCTCCCCCACTGGGTTCCGTTCTAAATTGGGTGGTTCTTCCCGGCCGTCCAAACAGTTACCTTAAACCTTTCTGGTAGGTCGGACGGTCTGGGTCTCAACAACAACACCGAATACAAGTTCTGAATATCAGAAACAAATGTTCAAATGTAAGAATAAAAATGGCACATATTTTACAGCTCTGGTAACATGGATATTGTGGGAAGTAAAATAATATTCCATCTCCAATCATAGTATGTCTTGCAAATTCCAGTTCGAGGATAAGCGCTTTCAATTCAAATCCGAGTAACTCAACGATAGATCATCGGCTGTCCAGTAAGATCCGCGGTTCGATTGTCGTATGAGGCAACAACGTGTTTTGCAATGGTCCCTGAACAAACCGACCCTGTAGATTAGTGCAAGTATGTAGGAGGTTTGAAGACCCCAGACCGTGCGACTCACATAGTGGGTTTAGAATAGCTAACTGCACCAGAAAGGACAATAGAAAGGAACTGCAATAGAAAGGACACCTCCTGCACTCAGGAGGCACCCAAGGTCTACCATCCCACCAAACGAACATTTATTTAGATCTAAAAAGATAACAATTGATGAAAAATATTGTGATTAAACAGACAGTTTTGCATTATATTTGAACTTGACAAGTACGTCCATTTTTCAAAAATAGGAAAAGGATTATTGCGAATATAGATAAAAATATCATTGAAAAATAAAATTTAGAGTGAGGTGTAATAACCTAATGAAAAATAGATTAAAATTAAAGAAAATAATAAAATTTTAAAAGTATAATTTAGAAAATATATAAAAAGAAAATATATGAAAAGGAAAATAAAAATTTAAGCACATGAAAAACAAAAACAGAAATTCAGAATAAAATTTAGAAAAGAAAAATTGGAAAAAATACAAATAAAAAGAGTCAAAAGAATCGTGAAAATAAGAACAGTTAACATAGCAACAGAAAATATGGGCGGAACACAAGAAGTTCATAAAAGTTAATAAGAATGAAATAATGGGATTCATTGATCAAAATTAATTGAGAGCAGAATCTACTCATAAGCTTAGGTCACTTTATTAGAAATTTCCATGGCAACAAGAATACAGTTTTTAATTTTATCTACTGAAGAGGGATTTGAACGAACTTTGGAGAACCAAATTGGTTTATTAGAGGGGATGGGTTTGCAGAGGTGAAAATTTTTAGAAAAAGGACAATCGAAAATGTAATGGTCAACATTACCGAATTTATTGCAAATACAGTTAGAGATTGATTTAATTTTGAAAAAGTATAGGTAATCAAGAAAGGGGCCATGAGCAGTAAGAAAGTAAATGAGGTATATATGTAGGAGATCTGAAAATAGCCCTACTACGACTAGTACGGATTCAGTAAACTCTGGTTTATTCAGCGCCGATTTCAAATCGGGAGGTGAACAATCACACAGGAAGCTATCCCAGATGATAAAAGTAGCAGAAGGAAACTAACTAGAGGTAAAAATAACAAAAGATGGTCAGACTGATTATCAGTTGCACGTCAAGCGGTTACGTCATTATTACTACTTGTTCCAGAGTTATCACGTATTTCTACAGGAAAGAAAGTGATGAAATTCATAAATTTCTAATAATTCGAGTTCTAATTATGTGAATTATAACGCATTCTGTCCAATTCTATTTGTTTGCATAATGTATCCACACATAAAATTTTATAGCGGTATGTGCATTTGTTCTTAAGTTGTTGGGCCCATGCAAACACACGCAAACAACACACACTTATATGAAACACGCGCAGACTGACAAATTTCCGAAATTGTTCGAACTGTGTTAAAAAATAAATTTTTTGTCAAAATATCTAATTTGAAAGTTTCTTGGGAAAACAATACTTTGTCTAAATTTGCGGCAAAGCTAGCTTGAAAGTAGAGAGATATTTGAGAAATTATAAACCTGCGCTAAGTTATATAGTCCACATTTTATGCTTAATTAAAAATTTAAAAAATCAAATTTTGCTCTATTGAGCGCATGGAGTGAGTTCAAATGAATAGATTTCTTTAATCGTAATTCAAAATTAAATTTATGGATTTTTTTATGTCTAAATTGATATTCAAAACGAATTCTGTTATTCTAGAAACCAACTTGTCAATATACGTATATAATGGGCGTGTGAAAACAGAACTGGGTAACTAAGCAGTAATAGCTTCCGTTTATTTAAATTAACCTTCCTCGAAGTATATAAAAAGTATGTGAAAAAAAACAACTTGGTGTGGGTATGTGAGAGAGAACGAGAACGACATATCGCTATCAAATTTTATGTATCGATACATTTTGCAAAAGAATTAAGACTGGATATAATTTTTAGTTATTCTAATGATTAGAATTCGAATTACCAGAAATTCAAGATTTCACAATATTTTCTATGAAAAAATAGGATAATTCTCAGATCAATTACGGTCGCAGTAAAGGCGAGGAAATGAACTATACCATACAATGGATGAAAGGAGTGTTATAATAACGTATATAACATGTCTGAATCAAACGCTTTCTATTCTTCAGCGGGACAAATCTGTTGCCAATTTAAAAAATAATAATTTTAGGAATTTTTACATAAAAATTTTGAGAAAATAGTGATATAAAAATATGCGAGTTTTCTTTTACTTTCTTTGCAATACATGGTAATGTATAGGGAAAGTATCGGAATCGTGTCGAAAATAGCAACTCGAGTTTTCGACCTCTAAAACACGAAAGTTCAAGTTTTGGGACCTTTAAAACACGAAAAACATTTTTAACGTGACGTCTGTGTGTATGTGCGTGTCTGTCTGTTCAATGTATGTATCCATCATGAAAGCTATTCTAACTTAAAAACTGATGGACCAAAATCATAAAATTTTACAGAGAAATGTAACGCTGGTGCTGATTAGGTTTTGGTACGATTCGGGATAAAAGATACCGCTTTTTTTTTTTTGTGTGTGTGTGTGTGAAATGGCCCACAAAAGTCCCATGTATCCACTCTAGCTGAACAACTAATTAACCAAATTTCTCAAAATTCAGTGGATAAATCACTTGTGGGATACCCCGGTGCTGATTAGATTTTTGTACGGTTTGGAAAAGATGAACCTGCCCTTTTTACAAATATCGGCAAAATCTAAGATAAAATACTACGTATGTTCAAATGTAACAATTAGACGCTTGTTTCATACGTAATATTTTATGAGGAAAATAATAAGATCAACCCCATTAATCTAGGACTAACTGTTCTAGAGATATTTTAGTTTTTTTTTTTTTTTCATTTTTATTACGCCACCTTTAAAACAATGTCCAGTTACCACATAAAAACAAAAATTGAATTTAAAGTGCAAATTAAGTGTTATTTTGTGCAATTAAACTCAATTTAATGAAATATAAAAGAAATAAAGAGAACGTGAATATGAGTCTGCAGGGAAAGTCATGTGCTGCTCACATCAGACTTTTTTAACTAGCGATCACGATGCAAGTACACCTAAGCAACATGAATGTATTGTAAAATCACGTGAAGATTAACACTTTAGATACTTCTTAGGAACAAGTAATTTTCTCTGAACAAGCCGTCAAAAATCACTTCTCCGTTAATTATACCCACCTCAAAAGTAATAGAAATGCGAAAACCCCGTAGTTGTCACGATAGAAGCAATATCTGTGCGATCACTCGTGGCGTTAAATGGATCGAGTTAGAGTTACAGACGATGGGAATCGTTGGGAAATACATAAGCCTCAACGCTATCAGCAAAGAAAAGTAAACTGCGTCATTACAGTTTATCCATATACCGACGTCCGTGTTCCTCAGCGATATCTCTCCCCGATCAATACGCAGAAGGTAGTCTCAGAACCTCTTACGCCATCTGTTGAGTAAGAATAATTATGAAAATGACTGTCTTAAAATAAATGGAATGGATAGCAGAATAGAATATCTATCTTGACTGCGAGTCTCAAAAATTCATAGCTTCGTCTAACTGGTATCAAAATCTTGAATAATAAAGATAAGTGTGTATCTTTTTTTCGGATTTCATAGGTTATGTTTTAAGTTATTTTGTTAGTATTTCTATTCCCAGTTATGTTTTTAAAGAATTCTTTAAATATTTCATATTTAAAGTTGGCAACAGCGAAGTGACGCGATGAATAGCATTGCTACGAATACCTAAAATATATTCACTGCGTATTGCCTGTTCCCGACAGAAAATGGCATTTACAAGCAACCAGTATCTTTTGAAGGTCCGGGTCGTTTGACATTGGCGATAAGTTTGGCGACTTTTGGAAAGTTCTGGAAACTTATTAAATTTTGTAGATTGGTTAAGAATTCTTCAAGTTACGTGGAGGGTTTTCCAGAAGTTTTTACACATGGTATATAAACGTCACATCTTTCGGTTAGAAATGTAAATTGTGCGAAACGTCAGTGCTTTGAGAATGTAATCGTTTGTTTTGTGAATTGCTTCAGCATTTAATGGATATTTTGAGAACCTGGCAGTTGTATTTTTGTGTCTGTGTATGTGTTGAAAATCGCAACTCGAATTTTCGATGGATTTACACTTCCGAGCACCCTAGAACGCGAAAACACTATTTTTTGTGTAATGTGTGTGTACGTGTGTGTGTGTGCGTGTCACCTTGTAAGATAGCTAGAGCTATACAGGGTGAATTGCACCTAATCTACCAAACGAAAGGGGGTGATAGAAGAACCCATGTGCAGTATAAAACACCATAGCAACCCTGTCCTATCTCTAACCGTTTCCAAGTTATGGTAGATAGAAAGAAAGTGCGTCAAGTCTGAAAAAAAAAACAAATATGTGAGGTTTCTGAAATGTCTACACACAAAATAAGCACATAATTGGAAAAAGCAAAAAAAATCCTTTAACATGACACCATTTCCATCAGGATATCTGGATTTAACGGCGAGCTACAACGGGGCCTCCGTTCGAGAGAGGACCGTGACAGTCAAATTAGTGACGTCACGAAAAACGATCCACGGTTGACGAAACGATCCCGTTCGCTCAATTTGCGAGTTTAAACGGGGCCTCCGCTCTCCGAGAGAAAGAAAAAAAATCTGAAGTGGGCAACACATGACTTTCCTTATATAATGTAATGAATTTACTACTTTTACAGTAAAAAAATAGGTTTTTCTTATAGTAGATACTAATATTCTTTCCAAGATATTGAATTTTCGACAATTAGTCGTCATTTTCATTGATTTAGCGTCATTTTTATCCATTTGGCGAGATTTTCGTTAATTTGGCAACATTTCAAAAAGCCGCCCAGTTGGCGACATTCCGCCAAATTCGTCGCCAAAATCTCGCCAAGCGTTATGGACGAAGAAATAAGTTGTTCTTACAGCAGATAAATGACTATTGGCGTTCAAATACAAAAGTATTACTCAAAGTATCTTTTTTCATGAATGGAACGAGCTAGATCTACGAGAATGATGTCAACCAATTTATCGCATGGTATTACATATGAAAAGTGAACATGTTTCTCAACAGGCAATATTTTTTTTTCATTTTATATGACTTTTTAATAATTTTTCTGAAAAATATGCAATATCTCGAGAACGGTTCATGTTAGCGTTCTAAAATTTATGTCAATCGTTTTCTAATGAAAAATTACATAAGAAATGTCTATTTGCGTAACTTTATTAGTGGTTTTGATTTTTTGACGATTTTTTCAAAATTTTACTCGAAAATTTAGGGGGGTTCTTAACATTCGATTACGTGTAAAAACAATAGGCTTCCAGTGTTTACGGACTGTGATTTTTGTACCAAATTTGGTTAGAATCGGTCCATTCGTTCGTCAGTTATCGTCTCCACAGTCTCACTGACACACACACACACACACACACACAGACATCACTTCAAAAATGTTTGATTCGTGATCAGGGATGCTTGAAACGTGCTCTCCCGTCGAAAATTCGATTTCGAATTTTCGACCCAGTCACAATACTTTCCTTATACATTATGTATATAAGGAAAGTAAAAAAGTACTAAAATATTTTTAAAAACTAGCTTTAAACTCTCAAACTGGGCGGACGGGATCGTTTCCCCAACCGTGGATCGTTTTTCGTGACGTCACTAATTTGACTGCCACTGCCCTCTCTCGAGCTGAGGCCCCCGGTTACAAGCGCTGAAACATTGGAGAAGTGCAACATCGAAATTTTGCTAAAATCTGTAGCCGACTTTATCGCAAAAACCCTTCTAGATACAATCGATCAAATTTACCCCAAAAACTTTTCCATTCAACCAGCTTTCGAATGAGCCTACAATAAACCACATCGGTGTTTTAGTTCAGGAGAAATTTAACTTTTTGTTTGCAATACATCACTGAAATCTGCGTTTGTCGAAGCAGCACCTCGTTCTTGCACCTCACAAAACAGCAGGCTTGAGGCGGACAGAAAATTGAAATGAGGCTAGAGCATGGCACCTCGCGAGTGTTAAATCCAGATACCCTGATGGAAGATGGCAATGGTGTCATCTTATGGATGTTTTCTGCCCTTTCCAATTATGTACTTATTTTGCGTGTAAACCTTTCAGAAACCTCACAAATTAGTTGCGGAGCGCAAAACTGTTTTTGCGAACGCTGTTATATGCTCCAGGAGCCCGAAGCGGGCGACCACCGTTACCACTACCACCTCCACCTCACAAATTTGAGTTTTTCCAGATTTGACGCGCTTTCCTTCTATCCACCATAACTTGGAAACGGATAGAAATAGAACAGAGTTGCTATGGTGTTTTATACTGCACATGGGCTCTTCTATCACCCCCTTTCATTTGGCAGATTGGGTGCAATTCACCCTGAATATTGTTGATTTGTATTGCCCATATTTTTTTTTTACATTTAAATAAACTGTTAACCACAAAAGGTAGGATGGTAGTTAATATTGAAGTTAGAACTAATTTCAAAAGTAAACATAAGCCACCCGTGATCAAATAATAAAAAAATCTGATGTGGGCAACACACGACTTTCCTTATATAATGTAATGAATTTACTACTTTTACAGTAAAAGAAATAGTTTTTTCTTATAGTAGATACTAATATTCTTTCCGAGATATTGAATTTTCGACAATTAGTCGTCATTTTCATTGATTTAGCGTCATTTTGATCCATTTGGCGAGATTTTCGTTAATTTGGCAACATTTCAAAAAGTCGCCAAGTTGGCGATATTCCGCCAAATTCGAATGGAACGAGCTAGATTCACGAGAATGATGTCACCCAATTTATCGCATGATATTACATATGAAAAGTGAACATGTTTCTCAATAGGAATTTTTTTTTATTTATATGACTTTTTGATAATTTTTTTTTAAAATGTGCAATATCTCGAGAACGGTTCATGTTAGCGTTCTAAAATTTATGACAATCGCTTTCTAATGACAAATTACATGAGAAATGTCTATTTGCGTAACTTTATTAGTGATTTTAATTTTTTGACGATTTTTTCAAAATTTCATTCGAAAATTTAGGGGGGTTCTGAATACTCGATTGCGTATAAAAACAATAGGCTTCCAGCGTTTACGGATTCTGATTTTTGTACCAAATTTGGTTCGAATCGGTACATTCGTTCGTCAGTTATCGTCTCCACAGGCTCACTGACACACACACACACACACACATACTTTCACACACACACACACACACACACACACATACTTTCACACACACACACACACACACACACACATACTTTCACACACACACACACACACACACACACACACAGACATCACTTCAAAAATGTTTGATTCGTGATCAGGGATGCTTGAAACGTGCTCTCCGTCGAAACCTCGAATTCGAATTTTCGACCCCGTCACAATACTTTCCTTATACATTATGTATATAAGGAAAGTAATAGACTATGGTTTAGGAATTTCTGTTCAAGCAAATTCAGTTTGCTGATTCGAACTGTTAGTTGGCCAGGGCAATACAGTAATAGAATTTATCGAGCACTGATATGTGCATGGGAAATTTCTTTCACAAAACCAAAATGGGACCCCTAAAATGTGGTTGTGCTTTCCCTAAATTGGTTGATTAATCAGGCTCAGCCTGCGTGGTCGCTGTCCTTCCAATTTGAAATCGGCCCTCATCATCCCAGAGTTTACATCTTTGCACAAACCGCCTACATCTTTGCAGAAATCTATAGAGTTGATTTGTTCGGGAGCCAGTTCCAATTTTCCTAATTTAGCCAATATTGGTAGTTTTTAAAGTCATTTCTAAATAGGTTTCTTCTCCCAGGGCAACAAAATAACGTAAATAAAACTCACCAAAGCAAGAATATGATTGGAAAACACACAATGAACACAGACTGCTTTTAATGTTTTAATCGTATTCATTTTATTAAATTAATGGCTGAAATTAGGTCGTATAGCGGCGGAAACCTATTATTTGCCTACAATTCTTTTATCATTCTACTTATTGTTCTATAAAATATTATTTTGCAACTGTTTTGAAAAATTCGTGTAGCTGAAAATTAATAATATAAACACCCTGATTTATCTATTATCTATCTGTTTATCTATCTATCTCTGGGTGACGATGCTACAAAATGTTGCCAAACGTGTTTCACTCACGGATAAAGATTTCAATTTTTATGATAAAACCATGGAGCTTTACATAATGTATGACATCATATAATGAAAGTGAGGCCATGATATGGGCAGCCCAATGTGTAATGACTATATTTCTTTCGCAGCGAAATTATGATGCCACCATGAAACTTTGCGTAGCGTATGACTTCAGATACTGAAAGTGAGACCCTGATGTAATTTTATTTCTTACTCTTTTATATATTTTTATTTGAGATACCACGCAGCTCAGAGTGTCACGCTCATTTCGTTAACATGTTTAACCACGGCTTAACTGTATCCCGCGCCCCGCGCTCACTTATCAACAGAACGAGGGATACAGTTAAGCCTTGGTTTAACATTCAAAATAGTTCAAGCTTCTTCCAACAAAAGTAGGAAATATTATTCTTGAGTGTTTTTAGTTTATCACTTTTGCTCAGAATGTCCGCAAGGCTGACTGGTTCTATTTAATTTATCGTGAGGCAATTAATCGTATAGTTTTGTGTCTCGAATCTTTCTACAGGTCTTTCACATTTCACCCTGGTTTTTACTGTTCATCCATAGAATCCTGCTGTTCGTCCACTTCCCTCACTCTTGGTTTTTACCTTTCATTTCTTCTTATTCAATTTGACAACCGCTTTTCTCCTGCTCCATATTTGCTACTTTTTAATCAGCATCCGATTTTGCTCTGGAGAAAGTTGTACGCGCTGTCTTGTTATCCTGCTTTTGTCTCCAAAATTGATTGACATTATTATTATTGTTCTATATGCCTTTTTATACGATGCTTTCTAAACTGTTTTCCATTTGAGAAGCAGTTTGAGCTTATTTCGAACAATCTCTTTAAATTTAGAATAAAAATGGCGATACGCTACAACTTAACGTCGGAATTGTTTACCATGTTTTTTACCCCATGGGTTCCTTTCACTAAAATGTTTTGATTGAAAGCACAAACTCCTTTATTGTTACAGAAACAGACGATTTTTCGCATCTCCAAGGGATTAATTATCGCCCAAACTGAAAATTTCAAAAGATAACTGGAATTTTATTTGGGTCGAGCGGCAATACAGCTTTATCGGACAAACTTTTATCAGCGCATTTATTTGCCACAGTTAAATTCCGAGATAAATATTATACCATTTTTTTTAGTTTCGCTCCTAACCATATAACCTGATGCAATCTGGTTCGTAATTCTGGTTTGGTCGTAAAAGTACTTTATTCTCGTATGGAAGCATTTAATTTAGATAAAACTGGAATCCCTGAAGGATTAAGGATTTATCTTTTTGTTCAGAATATTTTCCTTTTCATTCCGATTCGATATGATAGTAGATTTTATTTCGTGATGTAGTAATACAAATACTCAAAAATAAACTCGGAAGCAACGTTTTAGGGACTATAATAAAATTTTTCCTAAGAAAGTCTCTTAAGCATCCCAAAAACTTCGTAAGGAAAAGCCCATAAGTATACACGTCAGGTTTGTCTACAGTAAAGTAGGCATGTCTGATCGAATAATAGCAATTACAGCGCCCCTAGCGTATAATTTAACAAGAAAGATCAATCATGCTTAAAGCATTGATTATAAAACACTTTCCAATTTCAATGCAATTTTATTTAAACATCTCTAAAATGCAATACATTCCTGCGTAATAGTTTAAAATTTATCACAATACTACATTAATTTATAATATTTGAAAACTTAAACCTTCATCGAAAAAAATGAACTTCATTCAAATGACGGCATTGAAATATAAATTGCCTGGTTTAAACATCTCTAAATTACGATACATTCCTCGGTAATATTTTTTTAAATTATCGTAATACTACAATAATTAATTATATTTGAAAAATTCATCGAAAACAACTGAAATTCATTCAAATGACATCATAGAAAAAATAACACGCCTGGCTCGCTCTATAAAAGCAACATTTCATTTAAAAATATATTCCCATTCATTTCATTCACCACAATACTATAATAATTTATTTTATTTAAAAATTGAGACCATGGAGCTACACGTAATTAAACTCCATGCTTAAAACTTCATCTAAAACAAGAAAGATCAATCATGCTTAAAGCATTGATTAAGAAACACTTTCCAACTTCAATGCAATTTTATTTAAACATGTCTAAAATGTAATACATTCCTCGGTAATATTTTACAACTTCTCACAATACTACATTGATTTATTATAGTTGAAAACTTAAACATTCATCCAAAAAAATGAACTTCATTCAAATGACGGCATTGAAATATAAATTGCCTGGTTTAAACATCTCTAAAATGTGATATATTACTCGGTAACAATTTTAGAATTATCATAATACCACGATAATTTATTATATTTAAAAACTTCATCGAAAACAACTGAAATTCATTCAAATGACGTCATAGAAAAAATAACACGCCTGGCTCTCTCTAAAAAAGCAGCATTTCTATCATAAATAATTTCCCATTCATGTCATTCATCACAATACTATAATAATTTATTTTATTTAAAAATTAAGACCATGGAGCTATAAGTAATTTAACTCTATGCTTAAAACTTCATCGCAAAAAATCGTCCGTCTCTCGGTAAAGTCAATGAATATTTCTTTCATATCAGCTATGCAAACTCCATGAGCTAAATTCTTTTGCATTAAAAAAATACAGCAATTCCTATACAACTCATCCTACATATTTTGCTGTTTACATTTCACATAAGTGAAAAATAGGCTTCGTTAGAGAAATAATCAAAGTTGGATGCTCATTTAAACTCAAATATATTGTCATTGCGTTGTTTCAGTATGTAGATGCACAGAATTTAAGCGAAAATAAAGAGGTTTTACGACGAATACAACACTCAATATGAATTAAAAAGAACTTTAAAAATGACGATTTTGAGACAAGATGGATGCCGTATTATATTTTGAAGTTGGTCACGTGATCGTTTCATATCATGGTCACGTGATCGCTTCATGTAAGAGGTGTAATTATTATTTTAATTTTTATTTAAAAAACTACTGAATACATTTCGCTGAATTTTTTTTTATATATTTTATGAAACAATTTGAATATTACCTAAAATTTTCGAAGCAATTTGTGAAATTTAAATCCGCTTAAAAAATGTTTGAAAAATTTGGTCCCATTGGGTTCAATGTATTTCATTTTTTCAACCCGGGTTCAATCCAAAACTAATTGGGTGATATTATTTATTCATATTCCCATAGGTCCTACAGACCGTCTGATCAACATACTAAAATTTCATTTTGATTAAGTCATTTTTACGGCAGATATCGTGCTAACGGACAGACAGACAGACAGAATGAACAAAGTCATAAACACTTTTCAACTTTGTTGTAAAGTGTTAAAAACTACTGAATATATTTTGCTGAATTTTTTTTTATATATTTTATGGAACAATTTGAATATTACCTAAAATTGTCGAAGCAATTTGTGAATTTTAAATCCGCTTAAAAAATGTTTGAAAAAGTAGGTCCCATAGGGTTCAATGTATTTCATTTTTTCAACCCGGGTTCGATCCAACACTAAGTGGGTTTTATTATTCATTTATATTCCCATAGGTCCTACAGACCGTCTGAACAACATATTAAAATTAAATTTTGATTAAGTCATTTTTACGGCAGTTATCGTGCTAACGGACAGACAGACAGAATGAGCAAAGTCATAAACACTTTTCAACTTTGTTGTAAAGTGTTAAAAAGTTAGAAGAATGAATTCGCCTAAAAAGCGAGATAGACAACTATAAAGTTGTAGAGCATTATCTAATAAGATGCAATCAACACCAGGTACGAACAAAGCGCGTACATGGAAAGCAAAAAATATCTGTTAAAAATCATGTTGTCAGGACCTGTATCATGATAACACTTGAAAGGCATGTCAAATAATATTTAGATAAATTTCATACTCGAAATTGAATGCACACCGTTGATGACGAAGATAATATTGAAACAAACTGTACATTAGGTTCCTGTGCATGCAAGTGTTCTTTATTTTAGCATTCCAAACTAGAACAGTCATTCACTATTAACCATACTGTGTCAAAAATATGCCGGCTGTAAAAGTTTTATGTGCAATTTGCACTAATTAGACAATAATTTACAACCCTTTTTTTTTCTATCTCATCTTGTTAGCAAATTTGTTTTAAACCTTTTAAACTCTCCTCTAAGTTGCGATCAGTTTCTCTCTATAGTAAAAAATCTGATGTGGGCAGCACATGACTTTCCCTGCAGACTCAAGTTCATATTTTCTTTATTTCTTTAATAATTCATTAGATTGAGTTTAATTGAACTGAGTTTAACACAAAATTTGCATTTTTAATTCAATTTTTGTTTTTATTTGGTAATTGGACATTTTTCCGAAGTCGGCGTAACAAAAATGCAAGAAATCTCAAATATCTTGAGAACGGTTAGTCCTAAAGTATAATGGAGTGTGTTATATTATTTTCCTCTTAAAATTACGTATAAAACAAGAATTTAATTCATACATTTGAGCATACACTACTTAGTCCTTTTTTTTAGATTTTGGCGGGCAATTTCGTAAAAAAAAAGACAGGTTGTTCTTTTCCGAATCGTACCAAAATCTAATCAGCATCAGAGTATCTCACAAGTAACTTATCTGCCAAATTTTGTGAAATGTGGTCAATTAGTATTTTAGCTAGAGTGGATACATGAAATTTTTACGAGCCATTTCGTAAAAAAATGCGGGTTCTTCTTTTCCGAATCGTACCAAATTCTAATCTCAGCACCAAAGTATCTAACAAATAACTTATCTACCAATTTTTGTGAAATTTGGTCAATTAGTATTTTAGCTACAGCGGATGCATGAAATTTTTAAGGGCCATTTCGCAAAAAAGGCGGGTTCTGTTTTTACGAATCGTACCAAAAACTAATCAGCACCAGGGTCACATCCAAGTGACTTACTTAGCTGCCAAATTTTATGAAATTCTGTCCATTAGTTTTTGAGTTAGAGTGTATATATACATTGCACAGACACGCACACAGACGTCACGCTAAAAATAGTTTTTCGTATTCTAAAGGTCTCAAAACGTGTAGATCCGTCGAAAACTCGAGTTGCGATTTTCGACATGATTCCAATACTTTCCCTATACATTACCATGTATTGCAGGCAAAGTGAAAAAATAGCTGACGTCGCCTCTGTTTGACAAATTTCTCGAAATTCTTTGCTTCGTACCTCGAAAACTATTTCATATAAAAATGTGAAATTTAGTACACTTGTAGAAAGATCTTTGGGAAATACGCTGAAATAAACGTTTTTTTTTTATATATATTGTAATTTAAGAAATATTTAATGTCAAAATCAAAGACAAAATATTTGAGCTGCGAGTTCGCGTCCTGGATAGACTAACAATAGCAAGACCGCGAATTTTTGCAGGTAGGTACCTACAAGGGTGCATTTTTGCAGGACGGAGCCCCTTATTTTAATTTCGATGTAGTTTTTGAGATATTTTACTTTTTATGCACTTCTGAGGTGAACTTTTTTTCGTATCGACACGTCTAGCAATTTCTCTGTCTTGTACCGTAAAAACTGTAGCATACAAAAATATGAAATTTTGTACATTTATAGAGAAGTAATAGGGTAACACGATGAAATAAACCGTTTATCGATTTAAACTTTAGTTTGGTGTGAAATAGCTCGCGAAGCGAGCTCATGATCAAGGAATTCTGTTTTTGGATTCCCTGGGCTAAGAAAAATCCCTGCTTTTCCCTTCTGCGGAAAATTGACAGGGATAGAAAAGAGATTTTTGAAAGTAGAATTTTTAGGAGTAGATGATAGTACGTGGTGGTGAATCCAGTCACGAAACATGCCGATCGAGGTAGTCGCAAATGTACTCGACCGAGTTAAGATCTGCGGAATTCGGAAGTCAGGGAAGTAACGGGAAATCTTAGTCGTACTCTTCGAACCACTCGCGAACCATTTTGGCGCGTATGACAGGTCGCATTGTCCTGTTGAAAGATCCCATCTGCCATCATAGGGAAGACCGTCAACATAAACGGGTGTACTTGATCGGCAATAGAGATATACCCAAATATGTCGAGAATGGGCTTCTACAGGAATCAAGGGACCCAGAGCAGACCAAGAAATCATTCCCCAGACCATAACACTGTCGCCACCCTTGTTTGCGTCCAACAATGGTTGCTGGGTGCTTGTGCTCGCCAGTTTCACGCCTCGCACGTCAACGTCCATCCGTTCGTTAGAGCTGAAAACATGACTCGTCAAAGAAGGCAACTTTTAACCAGTCACTATAAGTCCAATTTCAGTACTCCTGTGCAAATTTCGGCCGTTGATGGCGATGAACCTTCGTGAGCATGGGTGCAGTCACCAGCTGTCTGCTCCAGAGTCCCATTTGCAACAGGGTGCACTGTACAGTTGTGTTAGACACACATCTGGAAGCCCCGGGTTTGTTTGTATGGTGAGTTGCACCTCAGTAGCGTGACAATCGGCCAGAATCAACATACGCAGGCAACATTCACCTCTCACATCGTTGGCTCGTGGTGCTCCACGATTACCACATAGAGTCTTCGAAATTGTTCCATTCTTACACTCACCGTACACGTTCACCACACTTGCCCGTGAACAGTTTACAAACTCGGTCGTTTTTGAAGTGCCGCTGCCCTTGGCCCGGTAGCCAATGATCATGCCTTTTATTCGCATCTGTTAAAGCACATTGTTCACTCATGATGAGTCACGGTAGTTATACTTGCAAGTTGCCGACATCCCACCTTGTATACCCACAAAGTTTGACCTTGACACGTGCATTTGTTCACTGCCTATGCTTCCTTAACGTCAGAGGTAGGAGGGGGTCATAATAATATGACTCAATTCTTTAGTATAAGGTATAAGGAAAGTATTATGGCTGGCTCAGAAATTCGAGTTGGAGATTTTGGTTCATATACATGTTTTGAGCATCCATGAACTCGAATAGAACGTTTTTAAAGAGTGATGGTTATGTATGTGTCTGTGAGGTGTAGACACTGTAATTCAAGAATGAATGTACATACCGCAAGAAAATTTGAAGTGTAAATACATTATGCAAAAAACTAGACACAATTTATAGAAATTCTAATGATTAGTACTGTAAATATTTGAATTTAAAAAAATAACATTTTTTTCTATGAAAAAGTGATGATAGACTGACGACCCAAAACTGATATTTTATAATGCTGAATATAACTAATATTGTAAACATTAAACCAGAGAAATAATTGGATTTTCTATTAACCTACTTACCCTTGCTTCTAATTACACTAATTAAGAGGGGATCTACTGTATATTGTAAAAGAAGGGTTGGTAATATGAACTACTCCAGGAATGTTAATGGTTTGAACAAATCTATTACACAGAGAAGCCAAATTCATCCACGGGCACATTTAAACTGTTCTAACTTGAAAAATCTGATGTGAGCAGCATATGACTTTCCCTGCAGACTTATATTAACGTTCTCTTTATTTTAATTAAATTTATTTCACTTTTAATTCAATTTTCGTTCTCATTCGGTAACCGGGCTTATTTCCAAAGGTGGCATAGGGAAAGTACGAAAAACTAAAATATCTCGAGAACGGCTAGTCCTAGTGTAATGGGGTTGGTCTTATTCTTTTCGTCGTTAAAAATTACGTATTAAATCAGCATTTAATGGATATATTTGATACTCATTTCTTTAGTTTAGATTTGGACGATATTTGCGGGCCATTTTGCAAAAAAAGGCAGGTTATTTTTTTCCGAATCATACCAAAATCTAATCAGCACCAGGGTAAGCCACAAGTGACTCATCTACCGAATTTTGTGAAATTCGGTCTATTAATTTTTCAGTTAGAGTGGATACAAGATTTTGAGGGCCATTTCGCAAAAAAAAGGCAGGTTCTTTTATCCCGAGTCTTACCCAAAACTAATCAGCACCAGACTTGCTCACAAGTAACTTACTTACCAAATTATGTGAAATTCGGTCCATTAGTTTTTTAGGTAGAGTGGATACAAAATCTGCACAGACACACGCACAGACGTCACGCTAAAAATAGTTTTTTCGTATTCAAGAGGTCTCGAAACGTGTAGATCCGTCGAAAACTCGAGTTGCGATTTTCTGCATGATTCCAATACTTCCCTATACATTACCATGTATTGCAGGGAAAGTAAAAAAGAAACTTAAGAATTCAACCCAAATCTATTAAAAGAATAATTCTGATACTAAATCTTAAAGAGATACTTTTTTTTTTCATTCTGATACTGATTATCATACAAGCAAACCCAAACAACACTGAATATGATTGTTATGCGATAATCCAGTGGCGACGCATATATTTTTCACACACAAAAAAAAAACTATACACTTCGTTTTATGGTGTACTTCACAAGAAATTCAACATCTTGAAACACATAGTAACATATTGCACTGAACGCTTTTACGACCTATGCACCGAGTGCAATTTAGGACGAACAACAAAATGTAAATGCATAGTAACTAATTCACACCTGGTCGGGTTGTAAACGAGGGTGTAGCGGTAGCATTTATGATTCGTAAAACTCATAACACCGAGTTTTCGCTTCTAAGTGAAAATAAAATGGAGAAAATTTCATCATAACTCAGCGGCAAAATCTGCAACATAAATCAAATAAAAGAAATCGGAGAAAAGTCGGACTTAAAACGTTTTGTATGGAATATTCTGGAACGCGGGTTTTATAAAGGATTAAATTCGAAAAATGAGCCTATGACTATTTTTTTTTTTCATATGGCAAGGTAATGTTTCTCAACCAAAGGTACGCTTAACAAAAAGGGTAGTATATAGAATTGTACCAGGAAATAAGATTGTTTTTATATATAAAACTAACCATTTCACTCCGTTCTCAATGACTACAGAGTTACTTTTACTGTAGCCTTAACTTCTTCAACCCTTTACTCATTTTTACTTTCCTTATATACAATAATGTATAAGGAAAGTATTGTGACGGGGTCGAAAATTCGAATTCGAGTTTTCGACGGGAAAACACGTTTCAAGCATCCCTGATCACGAATCGAACATTTTTGAAGTGATGTGTGTGTGTGTGTATGCGCGTGTTTGTGAAAGTATGTGTGTGTGTGTGTGTGAAAGTATGTGTGTGTGTGCGTGTGTGTGAAAGTATGTGTGTGTGTGTGTTTGTCAGTATGTGTGTGTCAGTGAGTCTGTGAAGACGATAACTGACGAACCAATATACCGATTCGAATGAAATTTGGTACAAAAATTACAATCTATAAACACTGGAAGCCTATTGTTTTTATATGCAATCGAATGTTCAGAACCCCCCTAAATTTTCGAGTGAAATTTTGAAAAAATCATAAAATCAAAACCTTTAATAAAGTTACGCAAATAGACATTTCTTATGAAATTTTTCATTAGAAAACAATTGACATAAATTTTAGAACGCTAACATGAACCGTTCTCGAGATATTGCACATTTAAAAAAAAATTATCAAAAAATCATATAAAATAAAAAAAAAATATTTTCTATTGAGAAACATATTCACTTTTCATATGTAATACCATACGATAAATTTGTAACATCATTCTCGTGGATTTAGCTCGTTCCATTCATAAAAAAAAAGATACTTTGAGTAATACTTTTGTATTTGAACCTCAATAGTCATTTATCTACTGTAAGAATAACTTATTTCTCCGTCCATAACGCTTAGCGAGATTTTGGCGATGAATTTGGTGGGATGTCGCCAACTTGGCGACTTTCTTCAATGTTGCTAAATTAACGAAAAACGTTGCTGAAACGCCAAATGAATAAAAATGACGCTAAATTAATGAAAATGACGATTCATTGACGAAATTTCAATATCTTGGAACGAATATAAATATCTACTATAATAATAACCTATTTTTTTACTGTAAAAGTAATAAATTCATTGCATTATATAAGAAAAGTCATGTGCTGCCCACATCAGATTTTTTCCATTTACTTTGTTGATAATTTCGGCAAACTATTAGAAAAGCCGGCATTACAGGCGTTCATGAAAATTCCAGCTTCATTTCTAGAATATTCAGCCAATTATTGATTCTGGCTGGAGTGGGAGTGCTCGATCCTTTTGAGAAGTGGTTTCGAATTATTTCAGTAATTCCTTTGCATCGTCACCCTTAATTTCAATTTTCGAAATATTAGATAATTTCGTTAACCTGGCTGCTAAGTCGGTTTGGCTGGGACCAAAACAAAGATTCTAGCTAGAGTGGAAGAGCTCGATAATTAAGGAAACTTTGAGGGGGTGGGAGGTTCATTTGTACCATCACCATTAATTAGATTTTCTTTTTTAATTTTAGATTTTTTTCATTGGTTTTTGAAGTGGAAAGGACATTAAAATCAAAATTCTAGCTAGAGTAGAAGTGCTTAATATTTTTGACACATCACTCACTCCCTCAGTTCAATGCATATTATACAGATGAGGGGATTTTATTTTTTAATTATTCAACTATTTATTTACGCAGAAAGTATGCATCACATAAAAACTTGTGTAATATTTTACAATTTTTTATGGAGTAGTCACTTTAAATGCATGAAAATTGAGCCCCTAGAGGAGAATTTAAAATGCTTGCAAACAACCTTGCTGCCCAAACCGAGAACCGAACTACGGATCTTCGTACTGGCCACCCTGACAGACAACGGTCATGTCTGACAACGTTGAAAATAAAGCACCTATAAAAAACCCAGCTGTCTCAACCTGGAATTGAACCACGGATATTCGTAGTGTCCACCCTACGCTCTACCGTTGCGCTCCTGGGACGAAATTGCAAGCTCTTATCGTCGAAGTGGACTTTGAGTTCTCCACCCTGTAGTGTAAGACTGGCGTGCAACTGATAATCTGGCTAAATACCTCCTATTTTTGCCTCAGGTTAGTCTTCTGATGCTAGTTTTATGGTCCAGGTTAGTTTTCTGCATAGTCGTTATCCTCCCGATTTAAAATCAGTGGCCCATATCCCAGTGTGCCAGCCGTATTAAAGTTACTTTCAAACCTCCGACATCATTATCTGAATGATTATATTTCCACCAGGACTGGTGATCCGGCTAGAATCCTGTCTTACCTCCTTATCGTGAATCCTAATTTGCAAATTTTTAATAAATACCTCATTTACTTTCTTACTGGTCATGGCCCCTTTCTTGATTACCTATACTTTTTCAAAATTAAATCCACCTCTAACTGTATTTGCAATAAATTTGGTGACGTTGACCATTACATTTTCGATTGTCCTTTTTTCTAAAAATTTTCATCTCTGCAAACCCCCCCCCCCTCCCCTCTAATAAACCAATTTGGTTCTCCAAAGTTCGTTCAAATCCCTCTTCAGTAGATAAAATTAAAAACTGTATTCTTGTTGGCATGGAAATTTCTAATAAAGTGACCTAAGCTTATGAGTAGATTCTGCTCTCAATTAATTTTGATCAATGAACCCATTTATTTCATTCTTATTAACTTATATGAACTTATTGTGTTCCCTCGGTATTTTCTTTTAAAAAAAAAAAAAAGCTATGTTAACTGTTCTTATTTTCTCGGTTCTTTCTTCTTCTTTTGGCCCTTTTTATTTGCATTTTTTCAAATTTTTCTCTTCTAAATTTTACTTTTAAAATTTTATTATTTTCTTTAATTTTAATCTATTTTTCACTATCTTATTATACCTCACTCTAAATTTTATTTTTCAATGATATTTTTATCGATATTCGCAATAACCCTTTTCCCATTTTTGAAAAATGGACGTACTTGTCAAGTTCAAATATAGTGTAAAGCTGTCTGTTTAATCACAATATTTTTCATCAATTGTTATATTTTTAGACCCAAATAAAAGTTCGTTTGGCTGGATGATAGACCTTGGGTGCCTCCTGAGTGCAGGAAGTATCCTTTCCCGGCCATGCAGCTAGCTACTCAAAATCCACTATGTGAGTCGCACGGCCTGGGATCTTCAGACCTCCGACATCTTTGCACTAACGTACAGGGTTGGTTGATTTGCTCGGATGCCATTATAAAGAACCTTACTGCCCCAAAGTGAACCACGGATCTTCATACTGGCCATTCGACACTCTACTGTTCAGCAACTGAGAAGAAATTGCAAACTCTGGATCGAAGTGGACTCTGCAAGTTATGATAACGAACTTCACGACAAAGTGAAATAGACTAGAACAGTCAAACACAAAGTTTTAGAGCATCGTCTGACAAGCTGAAATCAACGAGGAACGAACGGAACACGTGTACGAAAGATAAAGGGCACCTGTCAAACTGTTATATCATTAGGGCCTCTGTAACACGGCGACACCTGAAATGGGCGTCAAAGTACGCCGTAATATTCATTCTGGAATTCAAAATATTCATTGTCTCTGACTAAGAGCATTTTAAACAAATTTTACACCACATTTCTATTCGTGTGTTGTTTATTGCATCATTATTGTGTAAGACAGCCATTCGCCAAAAATTCGTTTGTGTCAAACAATAACTTTATAACACAAATAACTTTAATAACGCCAATAACTTTAACAAGAAAGATCAATCTATTCGTGTAAGTGTTGTTTATTGCATCATTATTGTACAAGACAGCCATTCGCCAAAAATTCGTTTGTGTCAAACAATAACTTTATAACACAAATAACTTTAATAACGCCAATAACTTGAACAAGAAAGATCAAACTATTCGTGTAAGTGTTGTTTATTGCATCATTATTGTACAAGACAGCCATTCGCCAAAAATTCGTTTGTGTCAAACAATAACTTTATAACACAAATAACTTTAATAACGCCAATAACTTTAACAATAAAGATCAATCTATTCGTGTAAGTGTTGTTTATTGCATCATTATTGTACAAGACAGCCATTCGCCAAAAATTCGTTTTTGTCAAACAATAACTTTATAACACAAATAACTTTAATAACGCCAATAACTTTAACAAGAAAGATCAAACTATTCGTGTAAGTGTTGTTTATTGCATCATTATTGTACAAGATAGCCATTCGCCAAAAATTCGTTTGTGTCAAACAATAACTTTATAACACAAATAACTTTAATAACGCCAATAACTTTAACAAGAAAGATCAATCTATTCGTGTAAGTGTTGTTTATTGCATCATTATTGTACAAGACAACACAAATAATTTTAATAAAGTCAATAACTTTAATAACATCAATAACTTTAATAACGCCAATAATTTTAATAACTTTAATAACACTAATAACTTTAAAAACTTTAATAACGCCAATAATATTAATAACGCCAATAATTTTATTCTGTCAAATGCCTTCTGTAACAACTTTTTCGTCGATTCCTACTTATTAAAAAATCTAATGTGGGCAGCACATGACTTTCCTTAAATAATGAAATGAATATACTACTTTTACAGTAAAAAAATAGGTTATTCTTATAGTAGATACTTATATTCTTTCCAAGATATTCAATTTTTGTCAATGAGTTGTCATTTCCATTGATTTATCGTTATTTTTACTTTGGCGAGATTTTCATTAATTTGGCAACATTTAAAAAACTCGCCAAGTTGGCGACATTCCACCAAATTCGTAGCCAAAATTACCAAGCGTTATGGACGGAGAAATAAGTTATTCTTTTAGCAGATAAATGATTATTGGAGTTCAAATACAAAAGTATTACTCAAAGTATCTTTTCTCATGAATGGAACGATCTAGATCCACGAGAATAATGTCACCTAATTTATCGCATGATATTACATATGAAAAGTGAACATGTTTCTCAACAGTTTTTTTTTTTAATTTACGGGATATTTTGATAAATTTATTTGAAAAATGTGCAGTATCTCGAGAACGGTTCATACTAGCGTTCTAAAGTTTTCGTTAATCGTTTTCTAAGGAAAAATTACATAAGAAATGTCTATTTGTGTAACTTTATTAAAGGTTTTGATTTTTTGATAATTTTTTCAAAATTTCAGGCGAAAATTTAAGGGGGTTCTGAACATTCGATTGCGTTTAAAAACAATAGGCTTCCAGTATTCACGGATTGTAATTTTTTGTACCAAATTTTATTCCAATCGGTCCATTCGTTCGTCAGTTATCGTCTCGACACAAACACACACAGAGAGAAAAGAGAGAGAGAGAGAGAGATCACCTCAAAAGCGTCTGATTCGTGTTCAGGGATGCTTGAAACGTGCTCTCCTTTCGAAAACACGAATTCGAATTTTCGACCCCGTCACAATACTTTCCTTATACATTACTCGTATATGTATATAAAGAAAGTAAAAATGCTTTACCCTTCTCATCTATCTCGACTTGCTACCGAGATCTTTATCCAAACTTTTGAAATTCTCCATTAGGGTCGTTTCAAGTTCTTTTATTCGATCGTTCATGGTTACTTTAATACAGATGCATTTGACATGTACACTCATGAACCTATCCTTATAAAGTGAGTGTGTATTTAAGAACTTTCCTGGAAACCTTTTTTAAAGAACGAAAAATTATTATAAATTTGTTGGGAAAGTCATATGCTACACGCATTGCGGTTTCTTTATCTATAAAAAAACATTTATTTGAAAAGAAAAGAAGTCTTCTAAAATTTTACTAAGAAAATAATTTATTAATTTTAAATTTTTTTTTCTTGATGAACGATACACAAAAATGATTTGGTATCAGACAAAACAATCAACTTTAACGTTGCTGGGTGCGCTTGTCATTTAAAAGCGAATTTGTTTATTATTATTATTAGAAATCTCTTTCACCTGAAACATAATTCTTTAGAAAATAAGTCGAGTAGCAGAATGGTCTTAATTAAAGAATCCATGTTCATGGCGTGGCGGTCTCCAAAATCATTCGCTGAACGCACTGTAAAAACCATATGACTACCATTTTACTCAATTTTGTGTTCATACCCCCAGTGTCTAGATGGTTATTATAGTAACAGATTATCTCGGATATCAATTAAGAACTTACTTTTTTATAGACATATGAATAACATTTTAAGCTATAATTTTAGACATTGCTTAAAATTTAGGTTATCGGTATTAAGTTGTGCGGTGGAACAAAAGTTATGTTCTATTTAAAAATTTGACGTACAATGTAAGGCTCTGACGGCCAATTTTGAACTCACCCACCCGTCCCTGTCATCTATATCGGTTTGTTAAAAAGTTCGTCATCCCAATATTTCAATTTTTCGATAGAGTGCGCTTTAATCCCTTTTATTCAATCAGGCATAGTAACTTTACTCTAGATAAACAAAATGTGTACACTTATGGATCTTCCTTTGCAAAGTTGTTGCAGCACTTAAGTACTTTCCTAAGATGATTTTATATCGCCTATTTTCAGTCACACTTTATTATTTTTCGTCATCATACTCCACTTAAGGGGACGGTGGACGATGAAATGAGCAAAAATCGACTAAAAAAAGTTTTTAATATATAACATTATTTTACACATTTAACATTTGCTTACGGGTAGGACAGCGTCCATCCCAAACGAAGAACCTCCTACAAATACAGGTATTTGACATACCCTATCCCAAACAGTTCTATCCCCCTTTGCAGGCATTGGCGTCCATGGAAACCGCTGACAGAAACATTGCACCTGCTGCAATGTTTCTGTCGGCGGTTTCCATGAACGCCAATGCCTGCAAAGTGGGGGGGGGGGTCGAATTGTTTGGGATAGGGTATGTCAAATACCTGTCTTTTTAGGAGGTTCTTCGTTTGGGATGAACGCTGTCCAACCCGTAAGCAAAAGGTTGAATGCATTTTTTTTCGAAACGGAATTTTCAAAGGTTTTATATTTTTAAAATGCACCATGCGTCTTAAGTTTTGTCTAAGATGAATGAAATTCGGCAAGAAGACACCTTTCATACTTTTTAATGAAACTGGGTATGTATTTTATAATTGAACATCATTAAGGTAATTAAAAGTGAATAAGAACCTAATTAAATGATGAAAATTAAATTTTAATGCAGAAAAATATTTTAAAAAAATTAACTTTCTAAGGGATTTAAAAATAAATACCCAAATTTGTTCATAATGTGTTTTTGAGTGATCATAATGTAAAATTAATCAAAAATGTAAACAAATGGCACGCAAGACGCATTTTCAAATTTTCGTTAAAAAAATTAAATTTGAAAAAACAAATACAAAATTATAACAAAATTGAAAAAAATTTAATGGTATTTCATATAGTAATATTAAGAGGAATATTTATACAAATTTTCATGTTTCTAAGTCAATAAATAAATAAATAAAAAGAATTTCAACATCCACCGTCCCCTTAAGGAAGCCAGAAAGTATTCATATAACGTTTAGTTAACGCGTTTGAGCAAGCTTGTATTCTTATATAATGAAAAATGCATATTAGATTACACAAAACGTCTCCTTTCCCAAAGTAAAAGGGCTCCAACAAGTTAATATCGCGTTATATCGAACAAACATGCCAGGCAGTGTTATTTGAATAAAGCACAAATTCCATCCATTCATTATGAAGTGAAATTTCATCAGCGCAGAAGGTTTTCATTAATTACATTAACGAATCAAATTATCTGCAAAACTGTGGAGATTAGAGCCTCTCAAGTTGACTTTGCTCATTAGGTAGCGAAAACTTTATTTTTTGACAAAATCTCTTGGGATGTTAATATTTTACAGAGTGGTATGATTTTACTATATTATTCAACATATTCTAATATTTAGTTAGATGGGTCTAGGGGATAATCAATAATTTCGATGTACCATTGACATGAATGTGTTGTCTCTCTTAGGCTTCCTCATAGATTCAGATTCCATATTCTTTAGATGCAGGTGTCGTAAACAGTATTAAAAATCTGATGTGGGCAGTACATGACTTTCCCTGCAGACTTCTATTCACGTTCTCTTTATTTTAATTACATTTAATTCACTTTTAATTCAGTTTTCGTTCTCATTTCATAACTGGACTTCTTTTCAAAGGTGTCGTAGAGAAAATACGAAAAAACTAAAATATCTCGAGAACAGCTAACTACTCCCAGTGTAATGGGGTTGGTCTTATACTTTTCTTCGTTAAAAATTACGTAATAAACAAGCATTTCCTGGATACATTTGAGCATACGTAGATTTTTATTTTAGATTTTGGGGATTTTTGCGGGCCATTTTGAAAAAAGGCAGATTATTTTTTTCCGAATCATACCAATATCTAATCAACACCAGGATGTCCCACAAGTGACTTATCTACCAAATTTTGTTTAATTCGGTCCATTAGTTTTTCAGCTAGAGTGAATACAAGCTTTTGCGGGCCATTTCGCAAAAAAAGGCGGATTCTTTTCTCCTGAATCGTACCCAAAACTAATCAGCATCAGATTCTCCCACAAGTGAATTACCTACCAAATTTTATGAAATTCGGTCAATTAGTTTTTTAGTTAGAGTGGATACAAAATCTGCACAGACAGACACACAGACACACAGACACACAGTCAGACAGACACACAGACACACACACAGACGTCACGCTAAAAATAGTTTTTTCGTATTCTAGAGGTCTCGAAACGTGTAGATCCGTCGAAAACTCGAGTTGCGATTTTCGACATGATTCCAATACTTTCCCTATACATTACCATGTATTGCAGGGAAAGTAAAAATCTGATGTGGGCGGCACATGTCTTTCCCTGCAGACTCAAATTCATTTTTCTTCATTTCTTTAAGAACTTATTGAGTTTAATTGCACAAAATGACATTAAATTTGCATTTTTAATTTAATTTCTGCTTTTATTTGGTAATTGGACATTTTTCCAAAGGTGGCATAAAAATATGCGAAAAAATCTCAAATATCTCGAGAACGGTTAGTCCTAGAGTAATAGAGTTGTTCTTATTCTTTTCCTCGTCAAAAATTACGTATAAAACAAGCATTTAATTAATACATTTGAACATACGTAGTCTTTTTTTTAGATATTGGCGATTTTTGCGGGCCATTTCGTAAAAAAAAGTCAGGTTGTTCTTTTCCGTATCGTACCAAAATCTAATTAGCACCAGAGTATCCCATATATAATTTATCTACCAAATTTTGTGGAATTTGGTCAATTTGTATTTCTACTAGAGTGAATACATGAAATTTTTACGGGCCATTTCGCAAAAAAAGGCGGGTTCTTTTTTCCGAATTGCACCAAAAACTAATCAGCACCAGGGTCACACCCAAGGGTCTTACCTAACAAATTTTATGAAATTCGGTCCATTAGTTTCTGAGTTAGAGTGGATACATACATTGCACAGACACACAGACAGACACATACACAGACGTCGCGCTAAAAATAGTTTTTATACTAGAGGTCTCGAAACGTGTAGATCCGTCGAAAACTCGAGTTGCGATTTTCGACATGATTCCAATACTTTCCCTATACATTACCATGTATTGCAGGGAAAGTAAAAATCTGATGTGGGCAGCACATGACTTTCCCTGCAGACTCAAATTCATATTTTTTTTCTTTAATAATTCATCAAATTGAGTTTAATTGCACAAAATAACACTGAATTTGCATTTTTAATTTAATTTCTGTTTTTATTTGGTAATTAGACATTTTTCTAAAAGTGGCATAACTAAATTCGAAAAATCTTAAATAATTCGAGAATGGTTAGTCCTAGAGTAATAGAGTTGTTCTTATTATTTTCCTCATCAAAAATTACGTATAAAACAAGAATTTAACTGATATATTTGAACATATGTAGCTTTTTTTAGATTTTGCGATTTTTGAAGGCCATTTCGTAAAAAAAGGCAGGTTGTTCTTTTCCGATAAATACCAAAATCTAATCAGCACCAGAGTATCGTACAAGTAACTTATCCACCAAATTTTGTGAAATTTGGTCAATTAGTATTTTAGCTAGAGTGGATACATGGAATTTTTACGGGCCATTTCGCAAAAAAAGGCGGGTTCTGTTTTTACTAAAAACTAATCAGCACCAGGGTCATACCCAAGTGACTTACCTACCAAATTTTATGAAATTCGGTCCATTAATTTTTCAATTAGAGTGGATACATACATTGCACAGACAGACACACAGACAGACAGACAGACACACACACAGACGTCCCGTTAAAAATGGTTTTTTCGTATTCTAGAGGTCTCGAAACGTGTAGATCCGTCGAAAACTCGAGTTGTGATTTTCGGCATGATTCCAATACTTTCCCTATACATTACCATGTATTGCAGGGAAAGTAAAAATTAACAATTCATTATTTCAAATTTACAAGAAATTTATTTAAAATTAGATATTGTGCATCGAAAATGATTCCAATTATAACTTGTTACCCTTCTCGTTAAAAGGCTTGAAGAAATATTTCAATTGATACCATACATGGCAATGTATCCTGGGGAGTGGGGGGGGGGGGGCTCTGCTCTATAAGCTTTTTAAACCAAACAAATTACGTAGAAAAGTAGCGGATAAGGCATAACAAAAAATGCGAGTTTTCCTATAATAAAAATATCTCAAGAAATTATTTTGAATAATCTCGATCTTGTTTGAATGAATAGCATGAAAAGGCTAATGTGCTAGAATTAATGCTAGTTAAGAATTAATGCCAGTCTAGCAATAATTATCTTATTCTAAATAATAGTAAAGAATTAAAGAATAAATGAACATCTCTTAGAAAAATAATAGGATTTCAAACTTTTGATTTTAAAGATCTTTTTAATATTATTAAGATCTCTGATTTACATGATGTAATTTTAGCTCTATATAATGCTTATACTACTAATCTATCAACTCAAACAAATTTTATAAATTTTCCTAAACTTCTTCACTTTGTTATTTTTAATAATCATATTTTCAAGGAAATAAATTATTCTTACAAGTCTCAGGAGTTCCGTGGCTACAGTAGCAATATGTTAGCTAATTTATACCTTTATCATTATGAAAAGTCTTTTACTTCAATAGATTATACATTTTGCAGATGTTGATGATCTGATTTGCTTAGTACATACTGAAAATTATCTCATAGATATAGATTTCTATCCAGACACTTTGGAATTAATTCCTAATGAAGCTACTATTAGTAATAATATTAATTTTTTGGATTTAAATCTTTTTATTGTTCCTTCTAATGGAATTGTTACTAATTTATATGATAAAAAGACTTTTTTAATTTTAACATTAATAAAATCTTACCATTTAATTCCTGCAACTCGATTCAATTGTTTAGAAATATTATACTTAATCAGCTTTTTAGAATTTATAGATTATCTGATAAAAAATTTCATGCTATGCATATAAATAATCTCAAAATTACCAGCAATTTATATAAATATCCCTCTTATTTTGTAAATGGTATAGTTAAAAAGTTTAGATTAACTGGATTTTCATGAATTCTATTCACAGTATCTTATATTAGCTAGACATCTTCTTTCTCTTGTATTATTAATACGTTTATGTTTACATCGTCTTCAGCATCAGCCTTACTATTATTAGCCCCACTTTTTTGTAGCTCATTTTGTATATTATTACTTTTTCTTACCTTTTCACATTACTGTTTTTCATTTCTTACGAATGACAACAGTAGATCATTTCTTTTTCCTTTACGAATGGCAACACTGGTCTCTTCATTCAGGTTCCAGGGTTCGACTGGTTCGGGCATATGCTGTGCATTTTCCAGGTATTCATGTTTTCTTTTATTTCTCCTTCTTTATGTATGTTGTCCAAGTAGAAATAGGTTATAGATATAATCTATTTATTTCATCAGAAACATACATTTTTTGTATTTGCTTCGTCAAAATTCTTGAACCAGAAGAAGAGTTTTGCGAAGTGAACATTTCCATTTCTTAAGGCCTAGCCCTTGTCCACGTCTATAGCAATAATGCTTGATATTTTATGTTTTTCTATATTCGTTTCCACATCATTCAAATTTGTTGATTTTCTTTAACTTGATGACTCGTAATTTGTATTTTTTTTTCCATTTTATTGAAGATTTGCTGTTTTATACTTTTATTTTGTGGGTGTTTTAGAAAGTTAGGTTTATCTAGTTGCAGCTTCTCACTTTTTTTTTATTATATATATATATATATATATATTTTTGAATCCTAATATTCTTCTCATCCCCCTTTCCAATGTAGTGATATGTAACCTTCTATCTTTATCCTTAGACTTGGCTTATAGTTACTCATTTGTAACAGATATGCTAGAGATGGGTTTTTTTGTACATACAGTAGTTTATGCATAATTTTCGATTAAAATCCTTCAATTTTTATTTATATATATATATATATATATATATATATATATATATATATATATATATATATATATATATATATATATATATATATATATATATATATATATACATAAATGAGTGAAAACTGGAGCAACACATATCCTGTGGAAGATGAGGGTCTTAGAAAGCCAAGAGGCGAAATGAATATTAAAGCTTGCAAATACAAACCAGACACACACATTTGATTTCAAAATAACATTGCATTTTGATGTCGCTATCGCCCTTCCATTGAGAAATGAACACAATTTAAAATTAAATTACTAAATCAGCTCCCACTTCAATGAGAAAGTAAAATTTTAACCAATTGCCTTTTGAGAGAAGTTGAAAACAGTTTGACAAACTAATTGATTAAACAAGAACATTCATTTTACAAAATGGTTTAATGAATAAAAACAACTGTGAGCTATAAGTTAGTAATATCCAGAAAATAATATATATGTTTAGAGCACATTCTTCAACAGGCACACAAAATATATATATTTTTTTTATTGCTGCACGAAAGAAATGGATAAAATTATACAAACAAACCCGACAATGGATGAACAAGAAGTTTAAACAAAATAGACCAGCATCAAAAACTAGAATTCCGATTTTCGTCTTCGTTCCAATACATTCTCTACACATTGCCAAACATTGTATAAAAAAAAGACTTTTCTTCCAGATAAGATTCAAGTAGTTTCGTTGTAGCAGAGAGAGATAATAGCACTGTAGCCTATCTAATACACTAAAGGTAACTGTTCCGTGACCATTGTTATCATCTCCGCATATTAAGAGTTAATGGGCGGCCGGCCGAGAGGAAAGCCCCAGCTGCGTAACCCAGGGCGTTACGGGAGGGCACTGCAATTAATACGCCGGAGTTAAATGTGAATGTTCAGATTAGGAGCAGGAATTCGAAATAATATGAACAACAACGCAATAGAAGGATGAATTTGTGGTGCGTGGTGTCGTATAATTAGTGTGTGCTTTGTGGAAGCTTGCTTATTTTATTCCATTATTTGAAAAATAAATTGTCTCTGAGGAGAATGGAACCGCTGATCTCTGGCCGGTCATCGCACACTTTTAATCACTGTTCTCATGAGACAAAATCAGTGATACCATGCAACCGGTTTCAAATTTGTTGTTTCGCGGCGATTTTGTCATAATGAACCTGGTTTTTCAGTCTGAACTCACTTTTATGAATACGAAGGTATGACTGTTCATCTGCGACCATTAAGATCCACATTGTCTGCCACCATTGAGGTTCACAACATCACGGTACATTCCAAGTTTTATTGCTACCGCTGCAGTTATTAGTTAATCGGTGCTGAATAGCGCTAACCATCGCAAAACTAATACTCCGATGCTAATCTCTGCACCAGGAACATCATTCCAAACTTTGTCGTTCCCCCCCTCCCACAATCGGCGAGTTTTATGACTAAGCACAAACATATTGCTTATTCTGCTAAATATTTCTTCCATTTTAAAAAGAAGTGAAATAACACTTTGTTAGCAATGAGAGCTAAACTGTACTACAGCCATAATACGTTGAACGAGAAGTTTGCTGTTCCCTTATTATAATCTTGCTAAAGCCGGCCGGCCTTAAAAAAAACCTCAGCAAAGGAATCGACGTGAGTGGACTATGTAGTTAATGTACAGAGGTTGTGATGTCCAAATAGAGCATGGACACTACCATAAATAAACAACCTACGTAATAGAATGCGCAGAAACGTAAGGGCAAAAGAGCATTATTTTTACCATAGCGTGTAATGGAAAACTGACGATAATGGCAAATAAAAATTGAAACTAAACCCATCAAAAATCGAAATTTATTTTTGCGACGAAAATAACTTATTTAGAATATTTCAATAGCAATATATATTTAAAGATTTCATTTGCTAAAGTGCACTTTAAGGGATTTTAAGTGAGTGTGCCTCCTACTACTCATTTTTACCGTAATCATAAACTAACGTTCTAAAGATAAACACATGTACTAGCAAATTCTGCAATGTATATGGGAGCGAGAAGAGAAAAATACGTAACGATTTTTCTTTAAAAACTCGCGTATATATTTTAATGAAAGTGAATATTTTATTTTCAGGTTAATTAAAAATATCCATCCAAGAAGATAAATTGAGATATATCCTAATAAAATTAGAGGTTAAACCATTGTAAGTTTCTAAAGTAACTGTTTTTAATACAGAAAGAATGAAAATTTTCATACTGCTAAGCAAACGAGTATTACTTTCCCTGCAATACATGATAATGTATAGGGAAAGTATTGGAATCATGTCGAAAATCGCAACTCGAGTTTTCGACGGATCTACACGTTTCAAGACCTCTAGAATACGAAAAAACCATTTTTAGCGTGACGTCTGTGTGTGTGTCTGTGTGTCTGTGTGTCTGTCTGTCTGTGTGTCTGTGTGTCTGTCTGTGTGTCTGTCTGTCTGTGCAGATTTTGTGTCCACTCTAACTAAAAAACTAATGGACCGAATTTCACAAAATTTGGTAGGTAAGTCACTTGTGAGCGAGTCTGGTGCTGATTAGTTTTGGGTACGATTTGGAATAAAAGAACCCGCCTTTTTTTCATGGCCCGCAAAAGCTTGTATCCACTCTAACTGAAAAACTACTGGACTGAATTTCACAAAATTCGGTAGATTAGTCACTTCTGGGTTACTCTGGTGCTGATTAGATTTTGGTACGATTCGGAAAAAAATAACCTGCCTTTTTCTGCAAAATGGCCCGCAAAAATCGTCAAAATCTAAACTAAAGAACTCGGTATACTCAAATATATCCATTAAATGCTCGTTTAATACGTAATTTTTAACGACGAAAATAATAAGACCAACCCCATTACAACTAGAGATATTTTAGTTCTCGAGATATTTTAGTTTCCGTATTTTCTCTACGCCACCTTTGGAAATAAGTCCGGTTACCGAATGAGAACGAAAATTGAATTAAAAGTGAAATAAATTTAATTAAAATAAAGATAACGTTAATATAAGCCTGCAGTTAAAGTCATGTGCTGCCCACATCAGATTTTTTTTGTTTTGGAAGCGTAAGGGTAAAATTATCCGTGTTATGTCACGTGCCCATGCTATATGGAATGGCCATTGATATCACCCGACTTGAATCCCATAGAGCGTGTATGGGGCATACGTGGGCGATGTTTAAGTTATTTCCATGACAATCCCCGGAACTTTTACAAATTAAGAACATGTTTTTCAGTGAATTGGCGCAGACACTTTAAATCGCCATAGATTGTATTTATTCTTAGCATGAATCGATGTTGTCATGTATGTGTTTCCAACAGAGTTCATCACATTCCGTATTGACAAACCTCTACAAGTGAACTGTTTTTCCCGCCAAAATTCCCATGTTTTTGTTTATCGCTATTATTTAAATATTTATTGATAATTTTCTTTGAATTTCGCCCAGTCTAGCGTCTATTGTTATAACCCATGATCTGTGAAAGTTCCAATGAATTCGAATAAATACTTTTCTTTTTATCCGCTTTCTTCATTTTGTTGCTTAACTTTAGAACATGAGTGTGGACGTTTAAAAAAAATCTGATATCAGCAACACATGACTTTTCTTTGAATTTCGCCCAGTCTAGCGTCTATTGTTATAACCCATGATCTGTGAAAGTTCCAATGAATTCGAATAAATACTTTTCTTTTTATCCGCTGTTTTCATTTTGTTGCTTAACTTTAGAACATGAGTGTGGACGTTTAAAAAAAATCTGATATGGGTAACACATGACTTTTCTTTGAATTTCGCCCAGTCTAGTGTCTATTGTTATAACCCATGATCTGTGAAAGTTCCAATGAATTCGAATAAATACTTTTCTTTTTATCCGCTTTCTTCATTTTGTTGCTTAACTTTAGAACATGAGTGTGGACGTTTAAAAAAAATCTGATATCAGCAACACATGACTTTTCTTTGAATTTCGCCCAGTCTAGCGTCTATTGTTATAACCCATGATCTGTGAAAGTTCCAATGAATTCGAATAAATACTTTTCTTTTTATCCGCTGTTTTCATTTTGTTGCTTAACTTTAGAACATGAGTGTGGACGTTTAAAAAAAATCTGATATCAGCAACACATGACTTTTCTTTGAATTTCGCCCAGTCTAGCGTCTATTGTTATAACCCATGATCTGTGAAAGTTCCAATGAATTCGAATAAATACTTTTCTTTTTATCCACTTTCTTCATTTTGTTGCTTAACTTTAGAACATGAGTGTGGACGTTTAAAAAAAATCTGATATCAGCAACACATGACTTTTCTTTGAATTTCGCCCAGTCTAGCGTCTATTGTTATAACCCATGATCTGTGAAAGTTCCAATGAATTCGAATAAATACTTTTCTTTTCATCCGCTTTCTTCATTTTGTTGCTTAACTTTAGAACATGAGTGTGGACGTTTAAAAAAAATCTGATATCAGCAACACGACTTTTCTTTGAATTTCGCCCAGTCTAGCGTCTATTGTTATAACCCATGATCTGTGAAAGTTCCAATGAATTCGAATAAATACTTTTCTTTTTATCCGCTGTTTTCATTTTGTTGCTTACTTTAGAACATGAGTGTGGACGTTTAAAAAAAATCTGATATCAGCAACACATGACTTTTCTTTGAATTTCACCCAGTCTAGCGTCTATTGTTATAACCCATGATCTGTGAAAGTTCCAATGAATTCGAATAAATACTTTTCTTTTTATCCGCTTTCTTCATTTTGTTGCTTAATTTTAGAACATGAGTGTGGACGTTTAAAAAAAATCTGATATCAGCAACACATGACTTTTCTTTGAATTTCGCCCAGTCTAGCGTCTATTGTTATAACCCATGATCTGTGAAAGTTCCAATGAATTCGAATAAATACTTTTCTTTTTATTCGCTGTTTTCATTTTGTTGCTTAACTTTAGAACATGAGTGTGGACGTTTAAAAAAAATCTGATATGGGTAACACATGACTTTTCTTTGAATTTCGCCCAGTCTAGCGTCTATTGTTATAACCCATGATCTGTGAAAGTTCCAATGAATTCGAATAAATACTTTTCTTTTTATCCGCTTTCTTCATTTTGTTGCTTAATTTTAGAACATGAGTGTGGACGTTTAAAAAAAATCTGATATCAGCAACACATGACTTTTCTTTGAATTTCGCCCAGTCTAGCGTCTATTGTTATAACCCATGATCTGTGAAAGTTCCAATGAATTCGAATAAATACTTTTCTTTTTATCCGCTGTTTTCATTTTGTTGCTTAACTTTAGAACATGAGTGTGGACGTTTAAAAAAATCTGATATGGGTAACACATGACTTTTCTTTGAATTTCGCCCAGTCTAGCGTCTATTGTTATAACCCATGATCTGTGAAAGTTCCAATGAATTCGAATAAATACTTTTCTTTTTATCCGCTTTCTTCATTTTGTTGCTTAATTTTAGAACATGAGTGTGGACGTTTAAAAAAAATCTGATATCAGCAACACATGACTTTTCTTTGAATTTCGCCCAGTCAAGCGTCTATTGTTATAACCCATGATCTGTGAAAGTTCCAATGAATTCAATAAATACTTTTCTTTTTATCCGCTTTTTTCATTTTGCTGCTTAACTTTAGAACATGAGTGTGGACGTTTACAAAAAAATCTGATATGGGCAACACATGACTTTCCCTGCAGACTCAAATTCATTTTTTCTTTATTTCTTTAAGAACTCATTAAATTGAGTTTAATTGCACAAAAGGACACTAAATTTGCATTTTAAATTCAATTTCTGCTTTTATTTGATAATTGGACATTTTTCCAAAGGCGGCATAAAAAAATGCGAAAAATCTCAAATATCTCGAGAACGGTTAGTCCTAGAGTAATAGAGTCGTTCGTATTCTTTTTTTCGTCAAAAATTACGTATAAAACAAGCATTTAATTGATACATTTGAACATATGTAGTCTTTTTTTTTTATATTGGCGATTTTTGCAGGCCATTTCGTAAAAAAAAGGCAGGTTGTTCTTTTCCGAATCGTACCAAAATCTAATCAGCACCAGAGTATCCCACATGTGATTTATCTACCACATTTTATGGAATTTGGTCAATTTGTATTTCTACTAGAGTGAATACATGAAATTTTTACGGGCCATTTCGCAAAAAAAGGTGGGTTCTTTTTTCCGAATTGTACCAAAAACTAATCAACACCAGGGTCAAACCCAACGGTCTTACCTACCAAATTTTATGAAATTCGGTCCATTAGTTTCTGAGTTAGAGTGGACACACAGACAGACACATACACAGACGTCGCGCTAAAAATAGTTTTATCGTATTCTAGAGTTCTGAACGTGTAGATAACGTGAGACGTGTAGGACTGGGATAATTAATAGACCGTTGAATTTAAGCCAGTCCAAGCCAGATTCTTTTTATAAAATCTTTCAACATATTTATAAGATCGTCAACTGTGTGCAGTCAGAATTCTGATATATTACATTTATCAAGGTGGAAATGAAGAGTGAAATTCTAGAACACGCAAAAAAATATGGATTTTTATTTTTCCTTACTTTTATATTAAAAACTGTGTCTCTTGCAGAAAATTCCTTTTTTTTATACATTTTGTGAATCTGGGAGATTACAGGTAATATAGGTCTCTAAAAAGTTGACATAAAATGGATCAGTACTACAGAAATTCGCCCTCCAGTACTTATCCCAATGTACTTATTCCAGCCAATTGTATGAGAAACTGAAAATTGTCATTGATGCCCTCTTTAATACATGAAACCAAATCTAATAAATTTATTTCCATGAAAATGTTCCACTGTTTGCAAATTATACTGAACTGTTGAATTAAAAATGAGGAATACTTAACTACCAGAATAATTGAAGAAATTACAACCACTTAATGACTTCAAATTCTTTTAAGAATTCCGAAGCAACAACCTCTTTTACAAGGATGGCTAATTAAGAAGCAATTAATTATTCGAAAAGGGGGCGTGTCGTCGCAGTACCAATGCTTCTTCGTACTCGGTGGAATTTGGCTCGAACGAAGACGGACCGTTTAATGAATAATAGCCTACGCTGAAATTTATCTGTTTACTGCAGAAAAATTAGTTGTGTAAAAGCAGCAAAGTAATTACGACAATGTGACATCTTAATTGAACAAGTTTGAACAATTTTACAGAATTATATATCGAGAATACTAACTGGGTACTTGTTCTTTGAACAGGGTTTATTCTATTTTCAACTTTCCCTACAAAACATGGTAATGTGTAGGGAAAGTATTGGGATCTTGTCAAAAATCGCAACTCGAGTTTTCGAAGGGTCTACACGTTCCGGACATTCTAGAACTCGAAAAAAACTATTTTAGATTGACGTCTGTATGTGTGTGTGTGTGGGGGGGGGGGTGTATGTGTGTGCAATGTAACGATCAAAAACTTATTAACCACTCTAGATCAAACACTTATTGACCAAATTTCACAAAATTTGGTAGATAAGTCCTTTGTAGGTAACCCTGGTGCTGATTAAATTTAGTACGATTCTGAATGAAAAAAACCTTCCTTATTTTGCAAAATCACCGGCAAAAATCATCAAATTCTAAAATAAAAAACTAAATATGGTCAAATTGTAAATGACTCTTTCATACCTAATTTTGGCGACATAAAGAATAAGACCAACTCTATAACGTTAGGACTAACCGTTCTCGAGATATTTTATTTTTATTTCTATATTTATTACTTTCCCTGCAATACATGGTAATGTATAGGGAAAGTATTGGAATCGTGTCAAAAATCACTACTCGATGTTTGGGCCTATCTACACGTTTTGAGACCTTTAGAACACGACAAAACTACTTTTAGCGTAACGTCTGTGTGTGTGTTTGTGTTGTTTGTGTGTGTGTGTCTGTCTGTCTATCTGTCTGTCTGTCTGTGCAAATTTTGTATCCACTTTAACTGAAAAACTAATTGACCGAATTTCATAAAATTTGGTAGATAAATCAATTGTAAGTTAACCTGGTGCTGATTAGATTTTGGTACGAACTAATTGACCGAATTTCATAAAATTTGGCAGATAAATCACTTGTAAGTTAACCTGGCGCTGATTAGATTTTGGTACGAAAAAAATAGCCTGCCTTTCTTTGCGAAATGGCCTGCAAAAATCGTTACATCTAGAAATAAAAAACCACGTATGCTCAAATATATCAATTAAATGCTTATTTTATAAGTCATTTTTGGCAACAAAACGGCCAACCCCATTACTCTAGGACTAGCCGTTTTCGAGATATTTTAGTTTTTTCGCATTTTCGATACGCCACGCCATCTTTGAAAATAAGTAAAGTTACCAAATGAAAACGGAAATTGAATTAAAAGTGCAAATTCAGTGCAATTTAAAATAATTATGACTGTTATTTTGTGCAAATGAACTCACTTTAATGAATTGCGAAAGAAATAAAAAGAAAATTAATTTAAATCTGTAAGGAAGGTTATTTGCTGTCCATATCAATTTTTTTTCGGCACATCAATATTTTCGGTTTATCGAAACCTGTTTTTACAAAAGAAGCACGACAAATATATTATTATTAACAGGAAGCAAATATATTATTTAAAGAGGCAAATATATTACTATTTAAAAGAAATAAATATATTTTTATGTAAGGGAGGTGTACTATTATTTAAAAGAGACAAATATATTACTTTTTAAGAGAGGCAAATATATTAGTAGTTAAGGGAGGAAAATATATTTAAGGGCGAAAAATATTTTTATACTTGAAGAACGCAAATATATTAAAATTATATAAGGACATACTTATTACCTTATCATATGTAGTATTGAGAAAGCATTATTTTTTCACGAAAATTTACGATTTCGAGATTTTGATGCCAATATATGTTTTAAGACCTCCTGAACACGTTTTGACTATTTTTGGAGTGATGTCCGTCTGTCTGTATATATGTCGTGGTCTATATCTTGTGTACATGATAGCGGCCACAATTATTAATGGAATTTCACAAAACTTTATACCCAGCTTTGTTATCAAAAGATCTAGAACTAGATAGAATTTTTTGCAATTGGAGCGAAAATTTCGAAATTTATTTGAAATTTTATATTTTTTTAACATGGCAGCATAGGGAAATTTTGACAATCATGCATAAAAGGGTTTGTTTATGGCTCAATGATGTAAAACATAGCCGCGATGCAAATGTTTTTGTTCGTAACTTCACTAGCCCCTCGGGGGCAAGTTCCCCACCGCCGGAGGGTACATTGTCAAGTATGGTAAGTAATCAAAAGATTTTATCAAGCCCCTTAAAATGAAGAGTAACACTCTATAATTATAATCGTTTGGATCCACACTACCAATTTTCCTAAAAATTTCTTGTAAAATATGAAAAAAAAAATTAAAAAATTGATTCTGGTATCAGAAAGTTGAGTTGAGCCAAACTTGAGTTAACTTTTATCTAGGAGCAGTAAACATACACACAGAGGAGACATCCATGTTAGAGTCCAGACAGCGACAAAGTCACAAATCCATCTCTGCTTAAACTTTAATTCAAATGCATTATATTCGTCGACTTGCAACTTTTAAAGTGACAGTAAAAATAAATTACTTAATAACGAAATATTTCATAAAGATATTCCTTTTTAATTCTGGTACTTTTTATAACATACAAGTGAACGAAAAATGTGGAATACTAGAACGAATTACCTGCCGTTGCCGGAGTCCTAAAAAAGCGCCCGCTGCGCAAATATTACACATACGGATAACACCGCTCAATTTCTAAATCGTCTGTTTTGAACCAAAATCATTTCTGGCCTCCATTTTCTTCATTCACAAGCGAGGTAATTGTACAAAGAAATACGCTCTAATTAAGATCCTTTGATATGTCCTAAATAAACTCGCTGAAAATGCTTTGAAACCAAAAAAAATAATAATAATCCTACTTTTAGTTCGATGCGCAGGCGCATGGTGCTTCAGCCTCAGCAAGCTCTTTGTTAATCGGCGCTCGTATGCCAGTGAAAATTACAAGTTAATCCCAGCAACAAAAGCTGAAATACACCGAAAAACGGCAAAATTATAAATGTTATCTTAGCAAATTTTCATTGAATTTTGCCATTTTAAGCATAATACTCATCATGATAATATAATATCAAATTTAAAAAAATTAGAATGATATGTTTTAAATTTGCAAATTTAGAATTGTGCATTTTAAACCCTTGCTGCTGTCGGTATAGCTGTCTGAAACGTTGGTGAATCGCACACGAAAAAAATCGTCTGCAGATACTATGAATAAATTAATTTTCTTTTTATATCCACAACGGTCGACCTACCCAAAGTAACTGTTTGGACGGCTGGAACAGTACCATCCAATTTTCAACGTAACCCAATACGGGTGGTAACCGCAGGGGGGACCGTACCATCCTTCCCATAACCCATCGCTTCTCAGATAGACCTTTGGGCCTGCAAATTTACCGTGCCCATAGTTTGCGTAGGCATGAAGATAGTTTTTGGCGGCGAGAAAGAATCCGATCTACCGTGTGCGATCCCCAGCGCCTTAACCAATGGGATATCTCGATACGAATAAATTAATTTGACGAAATTGCGTAAAATGGCTGATATTTGGTTTTAAAACTTCATCATTCTAAACTCAAATTAAAAAAAAAATCTCGCCGAGCTTTATCGCCCGGGTATCTAAAGTACGCCTCTTCTAAATTCCGCAACTATCCGAAGCTTTAATTTTTCGCTACAAACGACGCAGATACAGACATACAGATATCATCTTTTATCACGCAAGATGCATACACGTGGGAAAGTCGACTAAAGAGATTTTCTCTCCATATATTTTAACAAGTCTTATACTGCTTCACCGAATCGAACCATAAAAGTAAGCAATTCCATTGCCGATAGATTTCCCCCGTGAGTTTGATTAAAGGAGTAAAGTGCGGCATTGAACGCAATAAAATTCTATTTCCTCTAAGACATTCAAACGATCATAGGATCCTTTTCTCAGTTTCTCCAAGATCCCATTCAACAAATTACCAGTTTATTCAGAAACCAAAATGAACCAGTTTCCCCAATCACCATTTCCGTTTGTTTGCTTTTTACTCACGCCGATTCCCGTGAAAGAAAAAAGGGAGAAAGAAATATATATGCGCATTGACAGGATTGGTCTCATTCCGACAATGACACGTAAACAATCAAACCAGGTGATGGTTTTTTCCAGGCATTTGCAGCACTGCGTTCAAATGCGGCTAATGCAGCGAATAAATAAACTCGTTTTCACTGTTAGTTTTTAAAGTAGATTAATTAAAGGCTATCTGAAATTAGTGAATGAAGCAGCTCGTGTAGTTTTCTAAAACCGATTGCTGTTATTTTATTCCGTTATTTTCTCAATATTCGAAATATTTTATACACTTTTTAAAACGGGTGTAATTACGCTGACTTGAATGAATGTTTTTGACGAAGAGCGCTCATTTAGCTTCCGAAACAACTAATCTCCTTCGCTTTTTGTATAGAGGGTGTCCAGAAAGTTCCGGAACGGCGCATTATCTCGAGAAATACACTTCGGATCAAAAAATAAAAAAACGCGTATTCAATATTTTTAGAAAACCTATCCAATGATACCAAAATTAACCCCCCTCCCCCCCCCTCCTGGAGGGAGGGGAGTAGGGCAACTTTGAAATTTTCAACGGAAACCCCCATTTTTCATTGCAGATTTGGATTCTCCAGAAAAAATTACATACATTTGACCTACGATTTTTTATTTCTGCTCCCACAAACGGCGCTATAATCGAGAAAAACGGAAATGGGGCACAAACGTTTAAAAATGGGAGAATCTCGGGAAATACACTTCGGATAGAAAAATAAAAAATTACGTGTTCAATATTTTCAAAAAAACTATCCAATGATGCTAAAATTGACCCCCTCCTCCGCTAACCGTTCACTTTAGCGACAACTGTTGACTTCAGTTTAGAAAACGGTTCAAAACTACTTTTAGCACTACCCAGGAACAACGATGTGGACGTAGTAGTTTTCTGTTCCCTTCGGGGTGCTTGATTAACATGAGTCCCCTTGCCTCTCATGATCAGGGTGCTTTTTTCTGTAACTCCCCTTACCTCTAATGATCAGGTTGCTTTTTTCTGTAACTTTTAAACGTTAGTGCCCCACTTCCGTTTTTCTCGATTATAGCTCCGTTTGTGGGAGCAAAAATCAAAAATCGTAAGTCAAATGTATGTAATTTTTTCTGGAGAATCCAGATCTGCAATACAAAATGGGGGTTCCCATTGAAAATTTCAAACCCCCCTTCGCTTTTCTAAAAATATTGAATGCGTATTTTTTTATTTTTTGATCCGAAGTGTATTTCTCGAGATATTACGCAGTTCCGGAACTTTCTGGATACCCTGTATATAATTTGGTATCTAAATCGTAGCCATAATTTCGTAGCCGTAGTTTACAAACGTTTTTACAACAATTTCTTGCGCAGGATTCTTCTTCAATTAGCTCATGATATTGATTAATTTAATTCATTTATTTATTTTTTATTTATTTGAAAAGACTACAAGCTACAGGACATAGTCCCAGTAACAGCGTGCAAGAATAAAAATACATTAAAAATATACACATCAAAATATTATAAAATACATTAAAAAAGCAAACTTTTGACAACAAATGATTTTCAGAAACAAATGCAAATGAATAAACACAATAAAATAAAATCTGATGTGGGCAGCACATGACTTTCCCTGCAAACTTATATCCACGTTCTTTTTATTTTAATTAAATTTAATTCACTTTTAATTCAATTTTCGTTCTCATTTGGTAACTGGACTTATTTTCAAAGATGGCATAGAGAAAATACAAAACCACTAAAATATCTCGAGAACGGCTACTCCTAGTGTAATGGGATTGGTGTTATTCTTTTCATAGTTAAACATTGCGTATAAAACAAGCATTTAATGGATATATTTGAGCATACGTAGTTTTTTATTTTAGATTTTGACGATTTTTGAGAGCCATTTTGTAAAAAAAGACAACTTATTTTTTTCGAATCATACCAAAATCTAATCAGCACCAGGGTGACCCACAAGCGACTTATCTACCGAATTTTGTGAAATTCGGTCCATTAGTTTTTCAGCAAGAATGGATACAGGTTTTCGCGGGCCATTTCGCAAAAAAAGGCGGGTTCTTTTATCCCGAATTGTACCCAAAATTAATCAGCACCAGATTCGCTCACAAGTGGCTTACCTACTAAATTTTATGAAATTCGGTCAATTAGTTTTTTAGTTAGAGTGGATACAAAATCTGCACAGACACACACACAGACGTGACGCTAAAAATAGTTTTTCGTATTCTAGATGTCTCGAAAGGTGTAGATCCGTCGAAAACTCGAGTTGCGATTTTCGACATGATTCCAATACTTTCCCTATACATTACCATGTATTTAAAGGAAAGTAATAAGATATTTACAACAAATGCTTTTTAAAATCCATCTCCGATGAATAAAAAACATCCAGATTATCAGGGAAATTGTTGTATAATTTACAAAAACTAGTTATTGCACATTCACAACCAATATTCGAACCAAAATTCCTTACAGCAAATAAATTAATATTCCTGGTTGAATACATGAGGAACATGAAACCCAATCCCACCCAAAACAGGGTAGCAGTCAACTCGGCCATTGAACAGATTCCTGAAGAATGAAAATAAAATGTAATCCCTTCTGCTCTGTAAGCTTTTTAAACCAAACAAATTACGTAGAAAAGTAGCGGATATGGCATAACAAAAAATGAGCGTTTTCCTATAATAAAGATATCTCAAGAAATTATTTTAAATAATCTCGATCTTGTTTGAATGAATAGCATGAAAAGGCTAATGTGCTGGAATTAATGCTAGTAAAGAATTAATGCAGTGTCGAATTAATGCTAGTTACTAAATGCAATGAATCATGTCATTGCTCTTTTCCCTTACTTCTAAGTACTTCTTTTCATCCTTTCCATTTTTCGTTTAACAACGATTTTCCACTGGGTCACGTGATCCAACTATTTATTGATAAAAGTCTATGCTTACCATTGTTGGCATGATTGCTCTGTCTATAAGGAAGATGGTTTTAGTCGTCTGAAACAGGTTGATATCACTACTCATTTTGCTTTCCTACATGTATTGTATAATGTATAGAGAAAGAAAGAAATTTTCAAAAAATTCAAAATTCGAGTATTCGACAGATTTACACGTTTTAAGTATCCCTGAATTCAAATCGAATATTTTTGCATTGTCGTCTGTCTGTATGAATATAAGTGTGTGTGTGTGTGTGTGTGAAAGCGATATCTGACAAACGAATTGAAAATTTCGAACAAAATTTGGTATGATAACTATAAGCAATGAATACAGAAGGCCTACTGATTTCAAACGCGATCGAATGTTCGGACGGTCTGCCCTATACACACACACACGCACACACACACACATATATATATGTATATATACTATATATATACAAGGTGTATATAAACTGATGATCAGAACTGTAAGGGGTTATAGAACTCATCAAAACAAACATTTCACAATACAATGTGGGGTCGGAAAGCAACCGGCGAGCAGCAAAAGGGCGCTTTCTCTGGAATAGATGAAACGTCGCGTCAAAATGGAGAACACAGTAAATCCACATGCTACACGTTCCAGCTTCCACCAGTAAATGTTCTCCGTGAATGTGTGGGCAAGGATTATCCACGACCAATTAATTGGGCCGTATCTGCTAAAGGCTTAAGTTGGGTAAAAAAATGCTTGGCTTCCTTATAAAGATGTGTTATTAATGATATTGATTATATTAGCTGGAATTTCATCTTCATATTTATCAATAATCTTCATCAAAAACTTCCTATTTCTTAAAAAAGAATCAAGACATGTGATTTGACTTTTCCATCTTGTTTCACATGGTAATTGGGGAATAACAGATCCATCCCATTCGTTTAAATAGCTCTTTGCTGCATGATGATTTCGAAAGTGTTTTTGAACTTCAATTATTTGACTCATAATTGTTTTAACAGAGTTAGATATGTCATTTCCCAACAGGTTTAGAAAATGACATGTACAGCCGTAACTGAAGAAAAAGTCACCATCAATTAATTGATCGGTTTGAAGTTCTTTGCGCATCTTTTTCATTTTGTGTTCACTATCACTGATGAAACTTTTAACATTACAATTATATTTCACTTTAGCTTCTTTTATAGCTTCTTCTGCTGAAGATAAACTGTAGCCTGATGTCTTTTTATCGCTGCTTGGAGAGACTGATGACAAGAAAAAAGATTTTGCACCTGTCGATATGGAATTCACAATAATTGACTCGTTTTGTATATTGGACCAACCATCTTGAATTAGTGTGACATTTTGGCCATCCAAATCCTTTTTGGCTATTTTTTCTACTTCGTTGTTCACTTCAGTCAACAATTCTTCTGCTAACTTTTTCCTAGACGGTGGCGTGTAACCTGGCCTTAAATTACTAATCATCTTTTTAAAGTAATAATTTTCTGAACAACTGAAAGGAATGTTGTATGCAAAAAAAAATTTTGCTATATCCATAACTAATGCATCACTTTTTTCTGAAGAAGTTTTGATGAAAATACCATCAATTTTTGGTTGAATGGATTTCTTTGGATTAAATGATTTAATTTTACTTATATCACTTTCTTCTTCTGATGATACACTGTGACTTCTTTTTTTGGAATCTGATGTTTTTGATGGATGATCAATGTTTTTTGTGGTTTTGCATTTTTCATAATGAGATTTCATTCTTAGAACCTTGCCACTTACAAGCTTCCTACACTGTAAACACTTCTGACGACCTATTATTCTTCCACATTCTCCTTTAACTTCTTCAAAGGGAATGGGATTTTTCTTTCTTCCTCCACAATTAAGCTTACTCATACTCATAATTAAATATAATTCAATTTAATCTTAAAAAGAAGTATGTTCTAAAAACTATTACTAACACAACTAAAACTAAACACTATTGCACCAGACACATTTTCCCACACATTTGGAATGTAAATAAATAATAAACAGGTGTTGCCACTTCAATTAAAGTATATGTTGTGGATGATGATGAATTTTTTTCTTCATATTATGGCATTGATATGTTTGAAGAAATTTGAAGAAAGAATCATATTGTAGTACATATATAATAATAATAATGTATATATATATATATAAGATTCATATGAAAAAGAGGGGAAATGACCAAATGCAAGGCATAAAATGGTAGAGGGGGATGGCGACCCCTCTTTCCCGTTTAAAAGACTGCTTTTATGCCCGGGCAACACTCACGGTACCAATGCCATGCAGTAGCCATACCTCCGTAAATGTGTCAAATCAAAAACACTCGAAAAAGTGCAAAGAAAACAAATAGGAATCAACCAGGATCGCAAGGGAAAGAATGGAAATGCAGCAAATGCCCCTGTCGGTTAAGATTATCTGATTGCATCATGCATAATAGGAATATTATGAAGGAGGCAATAAAACGGAATTATCCAATTGGCTTCCTGACATGTTACTACAATTCCCTATTTAATACAAAAAAGGGAGAAAATGCTTACTTAAAGGATATGGCAGAGGTATAGAACGAAGAAAGTGAAAATAACGAATTGCGCATGCGTGGACTGCTGTTATATATGATGCACTCCATCTTAACCGACAGGGGCATTTGCTGCACTTCCATTCTTTCCCTTGCGATCCTGGTTGATTCCTATTTGTTTTCTTTGCACTTTTTCGAGTGTTTTTGATTTGACACATTTACGGAGGTATGGCTACTGCATGGCATTGGTACCGTGAGTGTTGCCCGGGCATAAAAGCAGTCTTTTAAACGGGAAAGAGGGGTCGCCATCCCCCTCTACCATTTTATGCCTTGCATTTGGTCATTTCCCCTCTTTTTCATATGAATCTTGTATGTTACTTTAGGAGCATTGCGCCAACTTCTGGAGAAAAATTGGATAACTGTGAAATAATTTTATTTTAATATGTTTACTATGCTATATATATATATATATATATATATATTCTGCAAACATATCAATGCCATAGTATGAAGAAAAAAAATTCATCATCATCAACAACATATACTTTAATTGAAGTGGCAACACCTGTTTATTGTTTATTTACATTCCAAATATATATATACATATATATATATATATATATATATATATATATATATATAATATTATAACAAGCCAGTTTCATTTTGACCAGTTTTGACCGGTTTAAACCAGTTTTAACCACTGTCCTGGTCAAAATAAAGAAAACTGGTTTTCTGCCAACCCTGCTTTGTACACAAAATTATTATTGCGTGGAGATTTGAATGGAAAACGTAGTGGTTCCGTTTATAAACAAATTTGTAAAAAAATATAAAATTGGATCAGTATATGCCAAAAGAAAAGCACTAAAATGGTATTAAAAATATATATTCGTGCTACTTAAAAACAAGAACTACGTAAATATGACTGTAATACGTAAAATATGAAATTAAATCAATATATGTCAAAACAAAAAGGATCAATCATGCATAAAGCATTGATTATGAAACACTCTCCAATTTCAAAGCATCTTTATTTAACCATCTCTAAAATGCGATATATTCCTCGGTAATTTTTTTAAAATTGTTACAATACTACATTAATTTATTATATTTGAAAACCTAAAACTTCATCGAAAAAAATGAACTTCATTCAAATGACGGCATTGAAATATAAATTGCCTGGTTTAAACATCTCTAAAATGCGATACATTCCTTGGTAATATTTTTAAAATTAGCATAATATTACAATTATTTATTATATTAAAAAACTTCATCGGAAATAAATGAACTTTAATCAAATGACGTCATCGAAATGTAACACGCCTGGCTCTCTATATAAAAGCAGCATTTCATTCATAAATTTTTCCTATTCATTTCATTCATCACAATACTATAATAATTTATTTTATTCAAAAATTTAAAACCATGGAGGTACAAGTAATTTAACTCTATGCTTAAAACTTCATCGAAAAAATCATCCTTCTCTGCGTCGTTCGTTGTTCTCTGTTCGTCCGTCCTTCTCTTTGTCGCTCGAAAATATCGTTTGCATCTCTGTGTAAATGAATGTTTCATTCATATCAACTATATTTCAGACTCCATGAGCTAAATAATTTTGCGTTAAAGAAATGCAGCAATTCTTATACAACTCATTCTACATCTTTTAATGTTTACATTTTCCATAAGTGAAAATTAGGCTTCGTTGTAAAAATAATCAAAGTTGGATGATCATTTAAACTCAAATATATTGTAATTGCGTTATTTCAGTATGTAGATGCACAGAATTTAAGCAAAAATAAAGCGATTTTAGGACGGATACAACACTAAATATGAATTGAAAAGAACTTTAAAAATTACGATTTTGCCACAAGATGGATGCCATATTTTATTTTGAAGTGGGTCACGTGATCCCTTCATAGTATAAAGGATGTAAATATTATTTTAATTTTGATTTTAAAAAACAACTGAATATATTTCGCTGAAAAAATTTTTATATATTTTATGGGATAATTTGAATATTTCGTAAAACTTTCGAAGCAATTTGTGAATTTTAAATTCGCTTAAAAAATGTTTGAAAAATTAGGTCCCATAGGGTTCAATGTACTCCATTTATTCAACCCGGGTTCAATCCAAAACTAATTGGGTGATATTATTCATTTCTATTCCCATAGCTCCCACAGACCGTCTGAGCAACATACTAAAATTTCATTTTGATAAAGTAACTTTTACGGCAGTTATCGTGCTAACGGACAGACAGACAGAATGAACAAAGTCATAAACACTTTTCAACTATGTTGTAAAGTGTTAAATATTTAATTTTGATAAAATCATATTTACAGCAGTTATCGTGTTAACGGACAGACTGACAGACTGCATGAACAAAGCCATAACACTTTTCATCAATGTTGCAAAGTGTTAATAAAAACGCTGAAATTGTATTCAAAGATATACCCGTACTATTTTTATCCTGTTTCAACAGTTGGCTAAACACGATATATCAGTGTGAAATATCATTGCCAAAATAAATCAGATAATGCAAGAAATTGAAAATATCAATAATTCCTGTAATATTTAAACCTTAAGGCCGTAATTGATATTCTCCAGTCAAAATTAAAAATCCGATAAAATCTATTTATATACATTTCTTTATTATTTAAACGGAAAGGATTTAATGAAAATCGTCTGCTGCATTGGATTTCATTTCGTAGTTAAACAGCATAATACACATTTCTTCAAATTAATATGCGAAAAAAGAATCCTCTGAATAATGCTATCTCTATGGAATGTCCGCTTTATATTAATATCTCAACAACCCTAGGTCCTAGAAACTCAAAATTTGTGCTACATTTGAAGTGGGTCGCTATTCAAGGCTACCCATAAAATTTCATGAAGTTTAATGCAGCCATTCTCCCGTAATGATAAGACAAACACTCATGTATACATACATACACTGACTTCCAAAAGTTAAGCACGCAATGCAAATTTTCGTTTTTCGAAAGCCTATTTGAATTTGAGTGGCTGAAAATCGCTGCGGATGTAGATGGCAGTATGCAAATATCGTATGTTACAGCCAATCACGATTGTCTGTCCGGATATATGCTAATTAGACAGTTTTTGAAGACGCCCGCATTCTGAAGGGTTTGAGGAGGTACATTTAAATGTTGATACGAAGTGTTTATAACTTTTGTAGGATTATTTTTTATGCTATTCGTGTTTCTATGGCTGAAAGAAGACGAATGACGGATAGTGAGAGCTGGCGTGCTGTCGAAAGCATTGAAGCAGGACAGTCAGTGAAAGATGTCGCTGTTTTCTTTGTCGTTGATCATTCGATAATTTCTCGATTATGGAAACAATTCCAAACAAGTCAAACAGTTGTCCGGATACCTGTACCCGATCGTCCAAGGGTTACCACCCCCTCTGACGATCGGTATATTGCTATAGTAGACAAGCGGAATCGACGAGCTATCTCCACAACTGTTACACCCATGGTTGCAGGAGCACTTGGTAAGACAATATCTGTCAGTGCTGTGCGCCGAAGGCTCCACGTGAAGGGACAGTACGCCCGAGTACCACGTTTTTGTGTTCCATTAACCGTCCAAGCCAGAAGGGCAAGATTAAAGTGGTGTCGTTAGCATGTCAATTGAAATGTCAGATTGGTGAAACGTCCTGCTCGCGGACGACTCCAGATTTGCCCTGGAATCAGACAATAAGCATGTAAGGGTCTGGAGAGAACGAGGCACACGCAATCAGGCCAAGGACATCATCGAACATCAAACATTCAGAGGTGGCAGCGTCATAGTGTGGACTGGACATTCAATGAGATATCGCACAGAGCTGCAAATTTTTATAGGCGGTTCTGTGACGGCTGCACGGTATCGGGATGAAGCCTTAGACCCCCATTGCGAGATTCTACGCTGCAGCAGTTGGTCCTGATTTCCTCCTTATGGACGATAATGCCCGTCCCCAGCGAGCTAACATCGTTGACAAATACCTGGAAAGTGAGGGTATTTCTCGTATGGAGTGGCCGGCGTATCCCTCCGATCTTAATCCCATTGGAAACCTTTGGGATGCCCTCGAGCGTGCTGTCTCTGCACGTTTACCTCCTCCAAGCAGTTTCAGAGACTTGGAAACTGCCCTGTTGGAGGAATGGCCATTTCTCGCATCTGCGATGATTGATCACCTTATTGAAAACATGGAAAATCGTTGTAAAGTTTGTGTAAAGGTCCGGGGCAATCACATACCGTATTAATGTAAGTTTTGTTTGGTTCGTTTGCCTTTAAACATCATTTTGTTGATGACCCGAATATGACGTCATCATATAACTTACGAAAAGTAAATATTTTTTTCATCTTTGTACATAATTCTTGTTTTCTTTAATACACAAGCACATTTGCTACCTTCATGTACAATTTTGAGTTAATCAAAGCTTTACTTGATTGCTATCACTTTTGTTGATTTTACAATCCGTGCTTAAGTTTTGGAAGTCAGTGTACATACATACATACAGATTTTCAATTTTATTTATATATGTGAGGCGCGAGAAAGTGCACTCCCCCTCCCTCTCTTACTCTCACTCTCTTTCTCTCCTTCACTTCCCATTCACTCTATAAATGATATAAGAAAATGCATCTTATGGCTGAACTTCAGGAATTATATCTCAGAGAATGATATATAAAGAAAGTACAAATATTCATCGAGTCTTGAGTGAAGTCATAAAATGTAGTTTTATACAGTTATAAAATTTCCCATTTCTAGCGATTACAATATTAAGTATCCTTTTTGGACGGCTCTATAAAATTGATATTCTTCCGCTCGAAATGTTACAATGCATGAGATGGTCTCTATAATCTGAATTTACTATCGGTTTTAGAGAGGCAAAGTTGATAAATAACCAGTTTTTAGAATCTCACATTGAACATCTCGAGAAACCGAAACTTTAAAAATAAATTAAAAAATATATCTGAGGGGGGCACCACATGTCTTTCCCTGCAGACTCAAATTCACTTTCTCTTTATTTCTTCAATCTATATAAATAAAATTGAAAATCTGTCTGTCTGTCTGTCTGTTTATCACATCATCACGGGAGAACGGCTGAATCGAATTTGATGAAATTTTGTGGGTAGCCTAGAAATAGCCCCACTTAAAATTTAGTCCCTGTTTGGAGTTTCCACAACCAGTGGTTCTCGAGATATTAGTGAAAAACGAATATTTCGTTTGTCTCATCATCACGAGAGAACGGCTGAATCGAATTTAATGAAATTTCGTGAGTAGCCTTAAAATAGCCCCCGATAAATTTTGCCTAAGTTTCGAGTTTCTAATACCAGGGGTTATCGAGATATTAATGAAAAACGGAACTTTATCCTAGGAGATCTACTCTCTAACTCCGTGGTTTATCCAAACGGAAAGGATGAAAATCGTTTGTTTAAAACGTCAACGTGAATTAAAACTTCATTTCTGAGCTTAGTGCAGGATTTTTGCATTAATTAGTCACTATCTGAAAGCATGAATTGTTTGAAACATGAATTTAAATGGAAAATCTAACTCCATGGTCAAGCATTTACTAAACAATGGAAAGTATAAAGATATCAAAATGGTTATTATTTTTGCATTTTATGGGGAAGAGATCAAAATGGTTATTTAATTTCGCAGTTTATGAGGAAGATTCCTTATTATATTATGTTGCTCAGCAACGCAATTAAATTAAATGTGTTTCTTAATATTTGTTATTATTTTTTCTATTTGAATAATAAATAAATAGATGTAAAAATATATTTTGTAAATGAACGGTTTGATTTTACTTTTAATTATATTAATTACGGACTGCGTACATCACTTTCATTTGACAAAGAGTTTTTAAGCTTTTATATTGTGTTTAGCTAATAAACTCATATTGTGTTTACCAATAAATTCATTTATCCGATTGTTGAAGCAGAAAAAGAGTAGAAAGTGTATATCTTCTAATACAATTTTAGTGTTTGCATTTAGTATATACAAACGGGATCAGGATGTTTTATTCTTCAGATCTGCAATTTCAGAACTGCGAATTTGGCGGATTATCGCTAACTTGGCAACTTTTCTTAAACTTTGCCAAATTGACGGAAATATCGCCAAATTGCTAAAAACGACGCAAATCAATGAAATTAAATTAGTTTTTTTAGAAGACAGTACTGAAATGATGTTTCTGTAGCATTTGTGGGTTAGTCTATCCATCCTACTTAGTAACACATTTATCGAATTTTTTAAATATCACCAAATTGATAAAAATGTTTGTAAATCTATAAAAATGTCATGAAATTAATAAAATTGCGCTCAATAAATGAAATTAATTGTGTTTTGTTAGGGGATAATATTATGATGATGTTTCGTCAATTTGTCGCAAAATGGGACTATCAGTTTTACAGTCCCACTTGGCGATAAATTTGGCGATTTTTTAAGTTGTCGCTAAATTGAAGAAAACATCGCCAAATCTTTCATGGAGATAGCATTATTCAGACGATATGATTTCCATCAATTTATTTGAAGCAACTGATATCATGTCGTTTAGCAATGGATGTAAATCCAATGTGTTATGTGGCATAAGATTTTAATTAAATCTTTTCCGATTTGAATAATAAAGATCTGTATATAAAATAAATTTCATTGGCATTGCATTTTTGACTGGATAATATCGATTACGGTCTTCAGATTACACATTATTAATATTGATATTTTCGGGGATTATTGATTCAGGGATTAATGATATTTTCAAATTATTATACCATTGTTTTATTATGACAAAAATTGTTGAAACTCACATATTGTACGTTGTGCGAGTAATTTTCTATAAATGCACGGGTTATCTTCTAATCTACGAGAATATAAGTAGTACAGGTATATAGGCATATATTTTGATATATATTGGCATATATTGGAATCAATTACGACCTTCTGGTATAAAGATTACGGGGATAATTGAAATTTTCAATTTATAATGTCATCTGTTTTATTTCGGTAAAGATTTTTAGACTCATATTGTAATAAGGGTAATCTTCTACTAACATACAGGCATATTTTCTAATCTGCGACAATATAAGTAGTATGGGGATATATATATATATATATATATATATATATATATATATTCCCATATAATTTTAGAGCTTTCATTCTGGCATATATTGGAATCAATTACGGGTTTATTGATATTTTCAATTTATACATTTAATCTACTAATACAGGTTATATCTTCTAATATTCGCGTATATAAGTAGTACGGGTCCTATACAATTTTAATGCTTTCATTTTGCATATATTGATTCAATTCCTTTTTTTTATAAATTTGCTTTCAAAAGGGGCCAGGATGTTTTATTCTTCAGATCTGCCCGTGACGATAATTTTGCATGATGAGAACAGATATTCATAAACTTCTCTTTAGGAGCAATAAATTTAATATTTTAACATAATTTGCATATGATTCTGAATTATAAGTTTCTTTATATTTTATACTCCGTACGAAGAACGGGTATGCTGCTAGTAAATCATTAAATGTAGTTTAATTGCGCAAAATAGCAAGGGTAACTATTTGAAATGCCACTGAATTTGTACTTTTAATACAATTTTCATTTTCATTTGGTAACTGGGAGTATTTTCAAAGGCGGTGTATTAAAAAATGCGAAACAACTAAAATATCTCAAGAACTGACAGTCCTAGAGTAATGGGGGGCTGATCTTATTCTATTCATTGTCAAAAAATAAATATAAAACAAGCATTTAATTGATACATTTGAGCATACATAATCTTTTAATTTAGATTGTGACGATTTTTGCGGGCCATTTCACAAAACAAATCTGCTGTTTGCAGTACATGACTTTCCTTATATAATGCAATGAATTTACTACTTTTACAGTAAAATGAAATAAATTATTTTTATAGTAAATATTTATATTCTTTCCAAGACATTGAATTTTCGTCAATAAGTAGTCATTTTCATTGATTTAGCGTCATTTTTATCCATTTGGCGAGTTTTTCGTTAATTTAGCAACATTTAAAAAAGTCGCCAAGTTGGCGACATTCCGCCAAATTCGTCTCCAAAATCTCGCCAAGCGTTATGGACGGAGAAATAAGTTTTTCTTACAGCAGATCAATGACGGCGTTCAAATACAAAGTATTACTCAAAGTATCTTTTTCATGAATGGTACGAGCATACTTTCACACACACACACATACTTTCACACACACACACACACATACTTTCACACACACACGCACACAGACATCACTTCAAAAATGTTCGATTCGTGATCAGGAATGTTTGAAACGTGCTCTCCCGTCGAAAACTCGAATTCGAATTTTCGACCCCGTCACAATACTTTCCTTATACATTATTGCATATAAGGAAAGTAAGAAGGACCAGTTCTTTTATCCCGAATCGTACTAACATCTAAACAGCACCAGGGTCACCCACAAGTGACTCACAATTTTATGAAATTTAGTCAATTAGTTTTTGAGTTAGAGTGGATGCATACATTGCGCAGACAGACACACGCACAGACATCACGCTAAAAATAGTTTTTTCTTGTTCTAGAAGTAAAAAAACGTGTTGATTCGGCGAAAACTCGACTTTCGATTTTCTGCATGTTTTCAATAATGTCCTTATACATTACCATGCATTACAAGGAAAGTAATATATTATTTCCTTTTATTCACTGTGTGTGAGTATAAAACTATCTTATTGCTTTACACGTAGTATTTATTCTATGTATTATTTCTAAAAGTGTTTTTTTTTACTGAGGTACAAATTTCTCGGCACATCTACGACGACAAACTGCAAACCCTATATCACATTCAAGCAAACATTATGTCACATCTAAAGATATGCGCAGTACATTTATTTTTACTTTCCCTAAATATCAGTATATCCTATATATTCCCTAATTATTGGTATATCCTATATATTCCCTAAATATCGGTATATCCTATATATTCACTAAATATCGGTATATCCTACATATTTCCTAAATATTGGTATATCCCATATATTTTCTAAACATTGGTATATCGATTATCGATCTGTATAAACATTATGTCACAACTAAAGATATGCGCAGTACATTTATTTTTACTTTCCCTAAATATCGGTATATCCTATATATTCCCTAATTATCGTATATCCTATATATTCCCTAAATATCGGTATATCCTATATATTCCCTAATTATCGTATATCCTACATATTCCCTAAATATCGGTATATTCTATATATTTCCTAAATATTGATATATCCTATATATTCCCTAAATATCGGTATATCCTATATATTTCCTAAATATTGGTATATCCCATATATTTTCTAAACATCGGTATATCGATCGGTATTTTCTAAACATGGGATATACCGATATTCCCTATATATCGGTATACCCCATATATTCCCTAAATATCGGTATATATATTTCCCTAAATATCAGTAACTAAAATATTATCATAAAATATCAGCATTTGTTCATTTATAAATTCAGAATAGTACACATATTTTTTCACTTTCCCTACAATATATGGTAGCGTATAGGAAAAGTATTGCGATCGTGTCGAAAATCGCAACTCGAGTTTTCGACGGCTCTGCACGTTTTGGGACCTCGAAAAAACTATTTTTCGAATGACGTCTATATGCGTGTGTGTTTGCCAGTGCAATGTATGTATCCAGTCTTTCTAAAAAAAACTAATTGACTAAATTTCACAAAATGTGGTAAATAAGCCTCTTGTGATTTACCTTGGTGCTGATTAGATTTTGGTGCCATTGGGGAAAAAAAACTGTTTTTTTTTTTTGTTTTTTTGCGAATTGGCCTACAAAAATTGTGAAAATCTAAAATAAAAGATTACATCTAAAATACACAGGCACATAAAGGCTAACTCAAATGTTTTAATTAAACTCTTATGCTTGTTTTATACGTAATTTTTGACTGTGAAAAAAATAAGACCAACCTCATTGCTCTAGAACTAGCCATTCTCGAGATAGTTTAGCTTTTTCGCATTTTTGCTACGCCGTCTTTGAAAATACATCCAATTACCAAATGAAAACGAAAATTGAATTAAAAATGCAAATTCAGTGTCATTTCAAATAATTATGAATGTTATTTAATATATAATTTATTACGTTATTTAATGTTATTTAATATATAATGTTATTTAATATATAAGTAATAATTATGGGTGTTATTTTGGGCAATTAAACTCAATGTGATGAATTATTAAAGAAATAAAGAGAAAGTGAATTTGAGCCTGCAGGGAAAGTCATGTGTTGCCCACGTTAGATTTATATTTTCCCTACGATACACAGTAATGCATAGGAAAAGTATTGGAACACGCTAGAACACAAAAAAAACAATTTTTGATTATGTATGTGTGTGTGTGTTTATCTGCTTATGCCTGCAATGTATGTATCCACTCTAACTCAAAAACTATTAGACAAAATGTTATAAAATTTGGCACATAAGTCACTGATAGATTACCCTGGTGCTGATCAAATATTGATACAATACAAAGAAATGGAGCAGGCGTTTTTACAGAATTTCATTCAGAAATCGTCAACATCTGAAATAAAAGTTTAAATTTGCTGAATTGTATGTATTGAATTTTTATTTTATACGTAATATTTATGACGACGAGACGAATAATACCAACCCCATTGCTCAAAATTGAATCATTCTTAAAATATTTAAGTATTATTAAGTATTTAGACACAAAATAGTATAACCGAAAATGAAAAGTAATAGAACTGGAGACCAATCAATGCTTAAGAAAAAAAAACATTTCTATACAAAAATTTAATTAGTTAAAAAAATAAATATTTGGCACTTCTTTTCTTCACAACTTCAGTTAGTTGTCTCGTTGATGTTAAAACATGTTAAAAGAATAAAAACAGAAAGTGGGCTACCTTTAAAGACCTGCTGCATTTCAACGTCAAAAATACCCTGTAACAAAATAAACTGAAGCCAATCAACGCTACTCCAATTGGTTTTAGTCAATGCCCAGTAATAAAAAGTGACCTCAATTTACGGACTGCGAAAATTCCCCACAAAAGAGTCATTATTCCCGGAATAATGGAGTCAGCTTAATTTCCCTTAAATTGAGTTTTAGGTAGTTTACACATTATTTTTTTTCCCCTGATATAACTAGAAAAACAAAATCAGCGGTGGCTCTAATCCGATAGAGAAGAAATGGTTTTGAGTAAATAACATTTTGTAAAATAAAACTTTAATAGAGTTTAATAAATTTATTCCATTTTTTCAGACGATAATTCGATTCAATTACGATTATTCGATGTTCAATAAGACTATTATTCTATTCAATTACGATTATTCGATATTCAATAAGACTATTATTCGATACGATTAATCGATTACGATTATTCAATGTGAGACGATTGATTATTTGATATTATTCGATTTTTTTTCAGACTCATTTGTTTCGTTTACAGGCTTTCAAAATGCTACAAGTTACTCGCTAACGGTTTATAGCTAGCTAGAACTCTTAGTTCTCGCTCCGATTTCATCTGGGTACTTTGACCATATATTTCACATCAAAATATAATATTATTTGACTAACTTGCTTGGCGGTAGATAAATACAATTGTATACACTTGTGGGGTTTTCAAAGAACATATTCTTTATTAGCATTATAAACTTGAAAAACAGAGAAATTTCGATCTTCCTCAACTTGTTAAGACTATTACTCGAAAATTATAAGAGCTTTTTTTGAAAATAAATATAGATTTTGATACTAAATTTCCTAGTATATATTTTTGCCGCTTACTATTCATAATCTTTTTAAAATTTCGAATATATTTCGAGTGAAAATAAGTCAAATGGAAAAAACACTCGCTCGGACAAGTACTTCTTTTAAGTTTTCTTGAAAAATAGTTCAAAAAATATTGAAATTTTCTATTTTATGTATTCATAATCTGAACCTATTTCTTACAAAACACACATTTCTTACAAAACATTCTTACATTATTTACAAAATGTAAATAATGTAAAACACATTATTTACATTTTTCTGTCTCTCTATTTCAGTAACTCATTACATTGAGTTTAATTGCAATAAATAACACCGAATTTGCACTTTTAATTCAATTTTTGTTTTTATTTGGTAACTGGACATTTTTTCAAAGGTGGCGTAACAAAAATGTAAAAAAAACTAAAATATCTCGACAACGGTTAGTCCCAGAATAATGGGGCTGGTCTTATTCCTTTCTTCGTTTTTCCGTGTTCTAGAGGTCCCAAAACGTGTCGATCTGTCAAAACTCGAGTTGCGATTTTTGACACGATTCCAATACTTTTTTTATACATTACCATGTTCTGCAGGAAAAGTAATTAATAAATAAAATAAAAAGAAAGAAAAAAGAAATTGATATTATTTTTCCGAATCATACCAAAGTCTAATGAGCACCACAATAACCTTCAAGCAGCTTGCTTACCAAATTTTGTAAATAGATTTTCGCTGAATAGCTTTTTAGCTAAAGTGGATACATACGTAGCAGACACACACACAGACGTCACTCTAAAAATAGGTGTTTCGTGTTGCAGAGAGCTCAAAATGTGTAGATCCTTCGAAATCTCGAGTTCCAATACTTTCCCTATACATTACCATGTATCGCAGGGAAAGTAAAAACACTACTCTGTCCTATTCTGACTTTCCTTATAAGTGAAGAAATGTCGATTTTTAACACTTTACCACAAAGTTTAAAAGTGTTTATAACTTTGTTCATACTGTCTGTCTCTCTGTCTGTCCGTTAGCACGATAACTGCCGTAAAAATGACTTAATCAAAATGAAATTTTAGTATGTTGTTCAGACGGTCTGTAGGACCTATGAGAATATAAATGAATAATATCACCCAATTAGTTTTGGATTGAACCCGGGTTGAAAAAATGAAATACATTGAGCCCTATGGTACCTAATTTTTCAAACATTTTTTAAGCGGATTTAAAATTCACAAATTGCTTCGAAAATTTTAGGTAATATTCAAATTGTTCCATAAATATATAAAAAAAAATTCAGCAAAATATATTCAGTACTTTTTAAAATAAAAATTAAAATATTAATAACACCTCTTATATGAAGCGACCACGTGACCATGATATGAAAATATCACGTGACCCACTTCAAAATGATATATGGCATCCATCTTGTCTCAAAATCGTGATTTTTAAAGTTCTTTTTAATTCATATTGAGTGTTGCATCCGTCCTAAAACTATTTTATTTTTGCTTAAATTCTGTGCATTTACATACTGAAACAACGCAATTAAAATATATTTGAGTTTAAATGCTCATCCAAATTTGATTATTTCTACAACGAAGCCTATTTTTCACCTATCTAAAATATAAACAGCAAAATATGTAGAATGAGTTGAATTAGAATTGCTGTATTTCTTTAACACAAAATCATTTAGTTCATGGAGTCTGCGTAGCTGATATGAATGAAATATTCATTGATTTTATAAAGAGAAGGACGATTTTTTTCGATGAAGTTTTACGCATGGAGTTTAATTACTTGTAGCTCCATGGTCTTAATTTTTAAATAAAATAAATTATTATAGTATTGTGATGAATGACATGAATGGGAAATTATTTATGAATGGAATGCTACTTTTATAGAGAGAGCCAGGAGTGTTATGTTTTCTATGACGTCATTTAAATGAATTTCAGTTGTTTTCGATGGAGTTTTCAAATATAATAAATTATCGTTGTATTATGAGAATTCTAAAATTATTACGGAGGAATGTATCATATTTTAGAGATGTTTAAACCAGGCAATTTATATTTCAATGCCGTCATTTGAATGACGTTCATTTTTTTCGATGAAGGTTTAAGTTTTCAAATATAAAAATCTGATGTGGGCAACACATGACTTTCCTTATATAATGTAATGAATTTACTACTTTTACAGTAAAAAAATAGGTTTTTCTTATAGTAGATACTAATATTCTCTCCAAGATATTGAATTTTCGACAATTAGTCGTCATTTTCATTGATTTAGCATCATTTTTATCCATTTGGCGAGATTTTCATTAATTTGGCAACATTTCAAAAAAGTCGCCAAGTTGGCGACATGCTGCTAAATTCGTCTCCAAAATCTCGCCAAGCGTTATGCACTAAGAAAAAAGTTATTCTTACAGCAGATAAATGACTATTGGCGTTCAAATACAAAAGTATTATTCAAAGTATATTTTTTCATGAATGGAACGAGCTAGATCCACGAGAATGATGTCACTCAATTTATCGCATGGTATTACATATGAAAAGTGAACATGTTTCTCAATAGGAATTTTTTTTTTATGTGACTTTTTCATAATTTTTTTGAAAAATGTACAATATCTCGAGAACGGTTCATGTTAGCGTTCCAAAATTTATGCCAATCGTTTTCTAATGAAAAATTACATAAGAAATGTCTATTTGCGTAACTTTATTAGCGGTTTTGATTTTTTGACGATTTTTTCAAAATTTCATTCGAAAATTCAGGGGGGATCTGATCATTCGATTACGTATAAAAACAATAGGCTTCCAGTGTTTACGGATTGTGATTTTTGTACCAAATTTGGTTCGAATCGGTCCATTCGTTAGTCAGTTATCGTCTTCACAGACTCACTGACACACACACATACTTTCACACACACACACACACACACACAGAGACATCACTTCAAAAATGTTTGATTCGTGATCAGGGATGCTTGAAACGTGCTCTCCCGTCGAAAACTCGAATTCGAATTTTCGACCCCGTCACAATACTTTCCTTATACATTATGTATATAAGGAAAGTAATAAATTAATGTAGTATTGTGATAAGTTTTAAAATATTACCGAGGAATGTATTGCATTTTAGACATGTTTAAATAAAATTGCATTGAAGTTGGATAGTGTTTCATAATCAATGCTTTAAGCATGATTGATCTCTCTTGCTTAATTTATTTATTTATTTACATCTCAACAGATACAACAAGCTCAATTACAGAGAAAGGTAAAAAACAACACATATACCCACAAGCACATATAAAAGGTACAGAAATAAAAAAGTTATTAAAAACAATTAAAATTTACATCAAACATGATCTAAAAACATTTATCGGATCACTAAAAATGTCAAGACTAAAAGGTTATACATTGACCGCTCTGACGAACTGCTCTATAGTTTGATTTTCAAAAAATTTTTACCATGAGACCCCTCAAAGAGTACACACCTATTTCATGTCCTATAAGCAGGTACATAGATATTAACTTCACTTAACAAGTCCGGACAGTTAACATTATTATGTATTAACTTATAAAAGAGCAAAAAGACAAAATACAACCGTCTACATTCCAGAAATCCAATACCATTGTTGGTCCAGAATAAAGTATTAGACATATCACGGTTACAAATACCATTACCCTTATAACAAACGTATCTTAAAAAATTATTTTGAACCTTCTCAATTTTGCTATTAGCACAATCATAATATGGATTCCAAACCACACACCCGTACTCCAAAATAGGCCTCACAAAAGAATTAAAAAGACAAATAAGCACAGAAGTATCCCTAAAATCCCTGCACATTCTCCTCAAGAAGCCCAATTTTATGCAAGCCCTTTTGACAATATCCTGTACATGTATATTAAAAGTAAAATTCGAATCGTACATAATTCCAAGAACGGAAATATTATTTTTTCTTTTGAAACATCCACCATTAATTTCATAATCACCCACAACAGGATTAGATCTACGAGTAAAAGTTACGAAAAAAGCACTTATCATCAATGTTTAAGGACAATCGATCAGTAGTATACCAATTATATAAGTTACAAACTTCAGATTGCAATGCAACCGTATCATGATATGTTGAGATACATTTATAAATTTTGAGGTCATCATCAAAATACAAGCAAGAATCAAAGATATCAGCCAGATCATTAAAATATCTGATGTGGGCGGCATATGACTTTCCTTATATAATGCAATGAATTTACTACTTTTACAGCAAAAATAATCTGATGTGGGCAACAAATGACTTTCCTTATATGATGTAATTAATTTACTACTTTTACAATAAAAAAATAGGTTTTTTTTATAGTAGATACTAATATTCTTTCCAATATATTGAATTTTCGACAATTAGTCGTCATTTTCATTGATTTAGCATCATTTTTATCCATTTGGCGAGATTTTCTTTAATTTGGCAACATTTCAAAAAATCGCCAAGTTGGCGATATTCCGCCAAATTCATCGCCAAAAGTACCAAGCGTTATGCACTAAGGAATAAGTTATTCTCACAGCAGATAAATGACTATTGGCGTTTAAATACAAAAGTATTACTCAAAATATCTTTTTTCATGAATGGAACGAGCTAGATCCACGAGAATGATGTCACCCAATTTATCGCACAATATTACACATGAAAAGTGAACATGTTTCTCAATAGGAAACATTTTTTTTTATTTTATATGATTTTTTCGATAATTTTTTTGAAAAATGTGCAATATCTCGAGAACGGTTCGTGTTAGCGTTCTAAAATTTACGTCAATCGTTTTCTAATAAAAAATTACATAAGAAAAGTCTATTTGCATAGCTTTATGAGTGGTTTTGATTTTTTGACGATTTTTTCAAAATTTCATTCGAAAATTTAGGGGCGTTTTGAGCATTCAATTACGTATAAAAACAATAGGCTTCTAGTGTTTACGGATTGTGATTTTTGTACCAAATTTGGTTCGAATCGGTCCATTCGTTCGTGAGATATCGTCTCCACAAACTTACTGACACGCACACACACACACACACACACATACTTTCACACACACACACACACATACATCACTTCAAAAATGCTTGATTCGTGATCAGGGATGCTTGAAACGTGCTCTCCCGAAAACTCGAATTCGAATTTTCGACCCCGTCACAATACTTTCCTTATACATTATGTATATAAGGAAATCAAAAATAGGTTATCCTTAAAGTAGATACTTATATTCCTTCCAAAATATTGAATTTTCGTTAATTAGTCGTCATTTTGATCGATTTAGAGTCACTTTTATCCATTTGGCGAGATTTTCATTAATTTGGCAAAATTTAAAAAAGTCGCAAAGTTGACGACATTCCGCCCAATTCGTCGCCAAAATCTCGCCAAGCGTTATGGGCAGAGAAATAAGTTATTCTTATAGCAGATAAATGACTATTGGCGTTCAAGTACAAATATATTACTCAATGTATCTTTTCCTATGAATGGAACGAGCTAGATCCACAAGAATGATGTCACTAAATATATCGCATGATATTGCATATGAAAAGTGAACATGTTTCTCAACATTTATTATATTTTTTTAATTTATGGGATTTTTTTTTATAAATTTATTTGAAAAATGTTCAATATCTCGAGAACAGTCCATGCTAGCGTTCTAAAGTTTATATCAATCGTTTTCTAAGGAAAAATTACATAAGAAATGTCTATTTGAGTAACTTTATTAAAGGTTTTGATTTTTTGATGATTTTTTCAAAATTTCACTCGAAATTTTAAGGGGTTCTGAGCATTCGATTGCGTTTAAAAACAATAGGCTTCCAGTATTCACGGATTGTGATTTTTGTACCAAATTTCATTCGAATCGCTCCATTTGTTCGTGAGATATCGCCTCCACCGACTCACTGACACGCACACACACACAGACATCACCTCAAAAATGTTTGATTCGTGATCAGGAATGCATGAAACGTGCTCCTCCGTCGAAAACTCGAATTCGAATTTTCGACCCCGCCACAATACTTTCCTTATACATTATGTATATAAGGAAAGTAACAAAATGAAAAGCAAGATCCCAGCACAGATCCCTGTGGAACACCAAACGTATTATAGTATCCTCTCAAATAAACAGAGTTGCACTTCACATATAATATATAAGAAATAAATCTGATGTGGGCAACACATGAGTTTCCTTATATAATGAAATGAATTTACTACTTTTAGAGTAAAATAAATAGGTTTTTCTTCTAGTAGATACTAATATCCTTTCCAAGATATTGAATTTGCGATAATTAGTCGTCATTTGCATTGATTTAGCATCATTTTTATCCATTTGGCGAGATTTTCGTTAATTTGACAACATTTCAAAAATTCGCCAAGTTGGCGACATTCCGCCAATTTCGTCGCCAAAATCTCGCCAAGCGTTATGGACGAAGAAATAAGTTGTTCTTACAGCAGATAAATTGGCGTTCAAATGCAAAAGTATTACTCAAAGTATCTTTTTTCATAAATGGAACGAGCTAGATCCACGCGAGTGATGTCACCCAATTTATCGCATGATATTATATATGAAAAGTGAACATGTTTCTCAATAGGAAATATTTTTCTTTTCTATTTTATATGACTTTTTGATAATTTTTTTGAAAAATGTGCAATATCTCGAGAACGGTTCATGTTAGCGTTCTAAAATTTATGTCAATCGTTTTCTAATGAAAAATTACATAAGAAATGTCTATTTGCGTAACTTTAATATTGGTTTTGATTTTTTGATGATTTTTTCAAAATTTCATTCGAAAATTTAGGGGGGTTCTGAACATTCGATTGCGTATAAAAACAATAGGCTTCCAGTGTTTACAGATTGTGATTTTTGTACCAAATTTGGTTTAAATCGGTCCATTCGTTCGTCAGTTATCGTCTCCACAGACCCACTGACACACACACACACATACTTTCACACACACACACACACAGACATCACTTCAAAAATGTTTGATTCGTGATCAGGGATGCTTGAAACGTGCTCTCCCGTCGAAAACTCGAATTCGAATTTTTGACCCCGTCACAATACTTTCCTTATACATTATGTATACAAGGAAAGTAACAAACATTCCAAAAACAGTTTTGGACAACAAAATTAAAACTTCCTTGATTGAAACCTCATCTCATCTAACCAAATATTGGCATACCTTGAACGATGCAGTGAAACTGGAACCGTGGAAGTATAACATGCTATAAAATATTAACACAGCGAGAGAATTTTGTCAAAAAATAACTTTCGCTAGACCTAATGAACAAAGTCAACTTGTGAGGCTCTTAGGTCCACAGCTTTCAGTTAATTTGATTCGTTAATGTAATTAATGAAAACCTTCTGCGCTGATGAAATCTAACTTTATAATAATTGGGAGAGCTTTGTACTTAATTTTAATAACACTGGCTGACATGTTTATTTAATATGTAGTGATACCCGGCTGTAACAATATTCGAGATAACAAGAACCCGCCAGAAAAGGGGTGTTCCCCAAAATGAGGAAGACACTCCCATTGCAGGTAACAGTATCTCTGGACCGGTTTCGCGTTCATTGTAAGTTCATCAGCATGGAAAAAGTTTAATTACAATGGCAGCAAAAAAAAACTTGTATTCGCTTCAATTTTGCGATGAGAACTAACAATATCAGTCCTTCCACGCTGTCGGCGTAAAATTCATATGCAATTTCGCTTGAGATACACGAAACTACAAAGGCCAAGTTCAAAACCACAAGAACCCACCAGAAAGGGGGTAAAGAACTTTACTGCCCCAACAAGGAATCGAACCCTGGATCTTCGAACTAGCCAGCCGACACTCTACCGTTCAACTACTGGGACGACATTACAAGATCTTATTGTCGAAATGGGCTCTGTAAGAACGTGAAAGAAACGTCCTAAATTGCGGCAAATAGCAAATTTTCTTACTGCCATTGCAGTTAACGGTTATTCCAGGAGGATGAGCGCATAATAAGCGCGAAACCGATCCATGGATATTGCTATCTGCAATGGAAGATGTCTTCCTTATAACAATATTGCCTAAAACGATAAACCTGTCTATAGCGATATTTTCTTTCCTATAGTACTGATGTTTATCGAACTTGTCTATAACGATAATTTGTTTTCGAGTGAACCTGTATATAACGATAATTTGTTTTTGACTGAACCTGTATATAACGATAATTTGTTTTTGAGTGAGCCTGTATATAACGATAATTTGTTTTCGAGTGAACCTGTATATAACGATAATTTGTTTTTGACTGAACCTGTATATAACGATAATTTGTTTTTGAATGAACCTGTATATAACGATAATTTGTTTTCGAGTGAACCTGTATATAACGATAATTTGTTTTCGACTGAACCTGTATATAACGATAATTTGTTTTTGAGTGAACCTGTATATAACGATAATTTGTTTTCGAGTGAACCTGTATATAACGATAATTTGTTTTTGACTGAACCTGTATATAACGATAATTTGTTTTCGAGTGAACCTGTATATAACGATAATTTGTTTTTGACTGAACCTGTATATAACGATAATTTGTTTTTGAGTGAACCTGTATATAACGATAATTTGTTTTTGAGTGAACCTGTATATAACGATAATTTGTTTTCGAGTGAACCTGTATATAACGATAATTTGTTTTCGAGTGAACCTGTATATAACGATAATTTGTTTTCGACTGAACCTGTATATAACGATAATTTGTTTTCGAGTGAACCTGTATATAACGATAATTTGTTTTTGAGTGAACCTGTATATACCGATAATTTGTTTTTGAGTGAACCTGTATATAACGATAATTTGTTTTCGAGTGAACCTGTATATAACGATAATTTGTTTTCGACTGAACCTGTATATAACGATAATTTGTTTTTGAGTGAACCTGTATATAACGATAATTTGTTTTTGAGTGAACCTGTATATAACGATAATTTGTTTTTGAGTGAACCTGTATATAACGATAATTTGTTTTCGAGTGAACCTGTATATAACGATAATTTGTTTTTGACTGAACCTGTATATAACGATAATTTGTTTTCGAGTAAACCTGTATATAACGATAATTTGTTTTTGAGTGAACCTGTATATAACGATAATTTGTTTTTGAGTGAACCTGTATATAACGATAATTTGTTTTCGAGTGAACCTGTATATAACGATAATTTGTTTTTGAGTGAACCTGTATATAACGATAATTTGTTTTTGAGTGAACCTGTATATAACGATAATTTGTTTTTGACTGAACCTGTATATAACGATAATTTGTTTTCGAGTGAACCTGTATATAACGATAATTTGTTTTTGACTGAACCTGTATATAACGATAATTTGTTTTTGAGTGAGCCTGTATATAACGATAATTTGTTTTTGAGTGAACCTGTATATAATGATAATTTGTTTTTGAGTGAATCTGTATATAACGATAATTTGTTGTTCAGTGAACCTGTATTTAACGATAATTTGTTTTGTGGTGAACCTATATATTATGATCATTTATTTTGGGGTGAACTTATATATAACGATAATTTACTTTTGAGTGAACCTGTATATAACGATAATTCAAGACTTTCAAAACAATAGATCCTTTGACAATCCATTATTGCTGAAAAATATCGTACACAATGGTGGCCCTGCGAAATTATCCCCCAACTGTCTGTAGATGTTACATTAACTCAAATATTACATAATTGTATTTCTACATCACTGAATGTACCAGCCGTATATTTAAATTAGATAGGTGGTTTGAATAATGTATATAATGGGAACGTATTCTGTGCAAAAACCAAGCAAACGAATATATTCGATTATTTCTTTTTTAACTACATGATAAATATTTTAGTTTATATTTAATGATCCAAATTCTATTTAAGACACATATAAATTGATTATTTAATAGGTATTTTGTTTCTATTTTTATGTATTAATGTAGTATGTTTTGATTTCTGAAAAAAATATAATTCCCTATTACTTTCCTTATATACATAGTGTAAAGTATAAGAAAAGTATTGTGATGGGGTCAAAACTTCGAATTCAATTTTTCGACGGAAGAGCACGTTTCAAGCATCCCTGAACACGAATCAAATGTTTTTGAAGTGATGTCTGTGTATGTGTGTGTGAGAGAGAGTAAGTGCGTGTGTGTGAGAGAGTAAGTGCGTGTGTGTGTGTGTCAGTGAGTCTGTGGAGATGATATCTGACGAACGAATGGAGCAATTCGAACAAAATTTGATACAAAAATTACAATCCATGAATACTGAAAGCTTATTGTTTTTAAACGCAATCGAATATTCAGAACCCTATTAAAGTTTCGAGTGAAATTTTAAAAAAATCATCAAAAAATTGAAACATTTAATAAAGTTGCGCAAATAGTCATTTCGTATGTAATTTTTCATTAAAAAATGACTGAGAAAAACTTTAGAACGCCAGTATGAACCGTTCTCGAGATACTGCGCATTTTTCAAATGCATTTATCAAAAAATCACGTAAAATAAAAAAAAATTAATTAACTATTGTGAAATATGTAACAAGCATCTCTGAACACGAATCAAACCCTTTTGAGGTGATGTCTGTGTCAGTGAGTCTCTGAAGACGATATTTCAAAAACGAATAGAGCAATTCGAACGAAATTTGGTACAATTTTTACAATCCATGAGTACTGGAAGACTATTGTTTTTAAATGCAGTCGAATGTTTAGAACCCCCTAAATTTTCGAGTGAAATTTTGAAAACATCATCAAAAAATTAAATCCTTTCATAAAGTTAGGTAAATAGCCATTTCTTATGTAATTTTACATTAGAAAACGATTGACATAAATTTAGAACCCTAGCATGAACACTTTCTCAAGATATTGCAAATTTTTCAAATAAATTTATCAAAAAATCACATAAAATAAAAAAATATCAACTATTGCGAAATATCTTCAATTTCCATATGTAATATCATGCGATAAATTTAGTGACATCATTCTCGTGGATTTAGCACTTCCACTCATAATAGAAAAGATACTTTGGGTAATACTACCTTTATTTGAACGCCAATAGTCATTTATCTACTGTAAGAATAACTCATTTCTCCGTCCATAACGCTTGGCGAGATTTTGGCGACGAAGTTGGCGGAATGTCGCCAACGTGGCAAATTTTCTTAGTACAATTAGCTTATGGAAATGTGATAATAACTCCGCCTTAGCCAGAAGTTACATTGACTACCACCCGCATTTTTATTTCTAATATGAAACATATTTAAAGCTTTGTAAGTATAAAGAAAAATTATTTTTCAATAAAATAATTCCGGACATTAAAAAATACTACCACTTTAAATGAGACTGCGGCAGCTTCTAAAAACTGAATTTTTTGGAGCAGACAAATTTTCTCAATAGAGAATAAGGGTAAAATTGAATGCAAAGAAGATATTTTCTCGCTAGATTTTCAGAACCGAAGTTTATTTTCGAAAGACATTCTGCTTCTCACACAGCCCTGGGTCCTCCACAAACATCTTTCATATTTTTGTATATCCATAAATTACCTCTTCACTCTTGGCACATGACAATGATGAGTAGTAGGTATACAGTTCCAAGATGGGAGAAAAAGAATCAAAAAGATTTGCACAATTCCCATTGTTGACTTTTTTAGGGGATCTGGTGGTGCTATCCAAAGTTTTCTTTTTGTATGGAATTTGAAGAGAAAAAAAAAAGATTTCCTACATCTTGACATCAAGGTGAATTCTACCATTGATGAACTTAATACTTTTTAATATTCCTGGCCATTAAAAAATACTACTAATTTAACAAAAAATCTACTACTACTTTTTTAATAATTCTGGACATTAAAAATACTTCTACTTTACATGAAACTGTGACACTTTTTAAAAACTACATTTTTTTAGGCACTACAGATTTTCGCAATAGAGAATAAGGATAAAATAAAATTCAACGCATTTTCTCGCCAAATTTTGAGGATGGAAATCTATTTTCTGGCGACATTTTGCCTCTCAAACAACCCTGGGTCTTCCGCAAACACTTTTATCTTTTAGGACACCCACAAATTGCCCCTTCACTCTCGGCACGTGACAGTGATCAGTAGGTAGACAATTCGAAGATGGGAAAAAAGAATCAGAAAGTTTTGATGCACGATTTCCATTGTCAACATTTGGTGGGGGGGTTCTAGTGATGCTATCAAAAGTTTTCTTTTTGTATGGAATTTGAGAGAATGAGGAAGATTTGCCACATCTTGACATCAAGGTGATTTCTACCTTTGATGAACTTAATGATTTTAATATTTCTGGCCATTAAAAAAATACTACTAATTTAACAAAAAACTGCTACCACTTTTTTTAATAATTCTGAATATTAAAAAAATACCACCACTTTGTTAAAAATAAACTACTACCGCTTTTTAACACTTTACAACAAAGTTGAAAAGTGTTTATGACTTTGTTCATTCTGTCTGTCTGTCTGTCCGTTAGCCCGATAACTGCCGTAAAAATGACTTAATCAAAATAAAATTTTAGTATGTTTTTCAGACGGTCTGTAGAACCTATGGGAATATAAATGAATAATATCACCCAATTAGTTTTGGATTGAACCCGGGTCGAAAAAATGAAATACATTGAGCCCTATGGAACCTAATTTTTCAAACATTTTTTAAGCGGATTTAAAATTCACACATTGCTTCGAAAATTTAAGGTAATATTCAAATTGTTCCATAAAATATATAAAAAAAATTCAGCGAAATATATTCAGTAGTTTTTTTAAATAAAAATTAAAATAATAATTACACCTCTTATATGAAACGATCACGTGACCATGATATGAAACGATCACTTGACCCACTTCAAAATGATATATGGCATCCAATTCTGTGCATCTACATACTGAAACAACGCAATGACAATATATTTGAGTTTAAATGCTCATCTAAATTTGATTATTTCTACAACTAAGCCTATTTTTCACCTATGTAAAATGTAATCAGCAAAATATGTTGAATGAGTTGTATTAGAATTCCTGTATTTTTTAACACAAAATAATTTAGTCCATGGAGTCTGCATGGCTGATATGAATGAAATATTAATTGATTTTATAAAAAGAAGGACGATTTTTTTCGATGAAGTTTTATGCATAGAGTTTAATTATTTGTAGCTCCATGGCCTTAAATAAAATGTTTAACTAAAATAAATTATTATAGTATTGTGATGAATGAAATGAATGGGAGAAAGTTATGAATGAAATCCTGTTTTTATAGAGAGATCCAGACGTGTTATTTTTTCTATGACGTCATTTGAATTAATTTCAGTTGTTTTCGATGAAGTTTTCAAATATAATGAATTATCGTAGTATTATGATAATTCTAAAACTATTACCGAGGAATGTATAACATTTTAGAGATGTTTAAACCAGGCAATTTATATTTCCATGCCGTCATTTGAATGAAGTTCATTTTATTAGATGAAGGTTTAAGTTTTCAAATATAATAAATTAATGCAGTATTGTGATAAGTTTCAAAATATTACCGAGGAATGTATTGCATTTTAGACTTGTTTAAATAAAATTGCATTGAAGTTGGAAAGTGTTTCATAATCAATGCTTTAAGCATGATTGATCTTTCTTGTTTTCTAATAAATCTGAACATTAAAAAATACCAAAAAGATCAAGCTCACAACTTTGATAGAAGGTCTTTATTACACTTATAAGACGTATAAAAATGATAAAGGTCAGAGCGTAAATACGGTCTTCATCAGTGGCTACATGGAAATTAAAACGATCGTTCATATATAAACCAGAAAAGATAACAAATTTGCAGAAATACAATTAGTAAATGAACTTCGATTATCAAAGGAAAATTACACAAATACATAAAATATTTTTAACAGATTAAAAAATATTACTACTTTAAATGAAACTGCAACACCTTTTGAAAATTGAATTATTTTTAGGCAAGACATATTTTTCTCAATAGAGAATAAGGGTAAAATAAAATGTTTTTTATATTTTAGGACATCCACAAATTGCCTCTTCACTCTTGGTACATTACAGTGATGGTATACAGTTCCAAGTAGTTGCAAGTGGTAGGTATACAATTCCAAGATGGGAGAAAAAGAATCAAAAAGATTTGCACAATTCCCATTGTTGACTTTTTGAGGGGATCTGGTGATGCTATCCCAAGTTTTCTTTTTGTATGAAATTTGAAGCGAATGAGGAAGATTTGCTACATCTTGACATCAAAGTGATTTCTACCTTTGATGAACTTAATCTTGTTTAATATTTCTGAGCATTAAAAAATACTACCAATTTAACAAAAAATCTTCTACCACTTTTTTTTAATAATTCCGAATATTAAAAAAAATATCAACACTCTCATAAAAAGAAACTGCTATCAAATTTTTTTAAATAATTCTAAACATTAAAAGACACTACTACTTTAAATGAAATTGCGACACCTTTTGAAAACTAAATTTTTTTAAACGAAACATATTTTTCTCAATAGAATATAAAAATAAAATGCAAAGAAGATATTTTCTCGCCAGATTTTCAGGATGGAAGTTTATTTTCTGGAGACATACAGCCTCTCACACAGCCTTGGGTGCTCCGCAAACAACTTTTATATTTTAGGACATCCACAAATTGCCTCTTCACTCTTGGCACATGACAGTGATGAGTAGTAGGTATACAGTTCCAAACTGAGAGAAAAGAATCAAAAAGATTTGCACAATTCCTATTGTTGACTCTTTGAGGAGTTCTAGTGGTGCTATATAAAGTTTTCTTTTGTATGGAATTTGAAGAGAATGAGGAACATTTGCTACATTTTGACATCAAGGTGATTTCTACCTTCGATGAACTTAATCTTTTTAATATTTCTGAGCATTAAAAAATACTACCAATTTAACAAAAAATCGGCTACCACTTTTTTTAATAATTCTGAATATTAAAAAAATATCACCACTTTCATGAAAAGAAACTAATATCGCGTTTATTTTAATAATTCTGAACATTAAAAAATTCGACTACTTTAAATAAAACTGCGACACCTTTTAAAAACTAAGTTTTTTTAGACAAGACATATTTTTCTCAATAGAGAATAAGGGTAAAATAACATGTAAAGAAGATATTTTCTCGCCAGATTTTCAGGATGGAAGTTTATTTTCGGGATACATTCCCCCCTCTCACAGAACCATTGGTTCTCCGAAAACACCTTTTATATTTTAGGACATCCACAAATTGCCTCTTCACTCTTGGCACATGACAGTGATAAGTAGTAGGTATACAGTTCCAAGATGGGAGAAAAAGAATTAAAAAGATTTGCACAATTCCCATTGTTGACTTTTTGAGAGGATCTGGTGGTGCTATCCAATGTTTTCTTTTTGTATGGAATTTGAAGAGAATGAGGAAGATTTTCCACATCTTGACATCAAAGTGATTTCTACCATTGATGAACTTAATACTTTTTAATATTTCTGGGCATTAAAAAATAGTACCAATTTAACAAAAAACTACTACTACTTTTTTTAAAAATTCTGGACATTAAAAAATACTTCTACTTTAAATGAAACTGTCACACTTTTTAAAAACTACATTTTTTTTAGCAAGACAGATTTTTTCAATAGAGAATAAGGGTAAAATAAAATGCAACGAAAACATTTTCTCGCCAAATTTTCAGGATAGAAATCTATTTTCTGGAGACATTTCGCCTCTCACACAGCCCTGGGTCCTCCGCAAACACTTTTATATTTTAGGACACCCACAAATTGCCCCTTCACTCTCGACACGTGACAGTGATCAGTAGGTAGACAGTTCGAAGATGGGAAAAAAGAATCAGAAAATTTTAATGCACAACTTTCGTTGTTAACTTTTGGGGGGTTCCAGTGGTGCTATCAAAAGTTTTCTTTTTGTATGGAATTTGAAGAGAATGAGGAATATTTGCTACATTTTGACATCAAGGTAATTTCTGTTTTTGATGAACTTAATCTTTTTTAATATTTCTGGGCATTAAAAAATACTACCAATTTAACAAAAAATCGGCTACCACTTTTTTTAATAATTCTGAATATTAAGAAAATATCACCACTTTCATGAAAAGAAACTAATATCGCTTTTATTTTAATAATTCTGAACATTAAAAAATACTACTACTTTAAATCAAACTGCCCACACTAGGAGCTAGGATAAATAATAAAAAGTAGTAAATAAAAACCTCGAACCTCCAATTAGGGTCACTGAATTAATGTCACAGTTTGACGATAAGAACCACATATTGAAACTGGAGATTAAAGGCGCTTCGCGCCTGGTGCTCTGTCTTGTACGACACTACGTAGTAATCAAACTGCGACACCTTTTGAAAACTATTTTTTTTTAAAAGATATACTTTTCTCAATAGAGAATAGGGATAAAATAAAATGCAAAGAAGACATTTTCTCGCCAGATCTTCAGGATGGAAGTTCATTTCCGAGATACATTCCCGCCTTTCGCACAACCCTATGGTCTCCGAAAACACCTTTTACATTTTAGGACCTCCACAAATTGCCCCTTCACTCTCGGCACGTGACAGTGATCAGTTGGTAGACAGTTCGAAGATGGGAAAAAAGAATCAGAAAGTTTTGTTGCACAATTTTCATTGTTAACTTTTGGGGAGTTCTAGTGGTGCTATCAAAAGTTTTCTTTTTGTATGAAATTTGAAGAGAATGAGGAATATTTGCTACACTTTGACATCAAGGTGATTTCTACTTTTGATGAACTTAATCTTTTTTAATATTTCTGGGCATTAAAAAATACTACCAATTTAACAAAAAATCGGCTACCACTTTTTTGTAATAATTCTGAATATTAAAAAATATCTAAACATTAAAAAATACTTCTTCTTTAAATGAAACTGCGACACCTTTTGAAAACTAAATTTTTTTAGACAAAACATATTTTTCTCAATAGAGAATAAGGGTAAGATAAAATGCAAAGACATTTTCTCGCCAGATTTTCAGAATGGAAGTTTATTTTCGGGAGACATACAGCCTCTTACACAGCCTTGGGTGCTCCGCAAACACCTTTTATATTTTAGGACATCCACAAATTGCCTCTTCACTCTTGGCACTTGACAGTGATGAGTAGTAGGTATGCAGTTCCAAAAGGAGAGAAAAGAATCAAAAAGATTTGCACAATTCCTATTGTTGTCTTTTTGAGGGTTTCTGGTATTGCTATCAAAAGTTTTCTTTTTGTATCGAATTTGAAGAGAATGAGTAATATTTGCTACATTTTGACATCAAGGTGATTTCTACCTTTGATGAACTTAATCTTTTTAATATTTCTGGGCATTAAAAAATATTACCAATTTAACAAAAACTCGGCTACCACTTTTTTTTAATAATTCTGAATATTAAAAGAATATCACCACTTTTATAGAAAAAAAACTACTGTCACATTTTTTTTAATAATTCTGAACATTGAAAAATAGTACTACCTTAGATAAAACTGCAACACCTTTTAAAAACAACATTTTTTTAGACAAGACAGATTTTCTCCATAGAGAATAAGGGCAAAAAAATTCAAAGAAGGCATTTTCTCGCCAGATTTTCAGGATGGAAGTCCATTTTCCGGAGACATTCGGCCTCTCATACAGCCCTGGGTCCTCCGCAAACACCTTTTATATTTTAGGACATCCACAAATTGTCCCTTCACGCTCAGCACGTGACAGTGATGAGTAGGTAGACAGTTTTAAGATGGGAAAAAAGAATCAGAAAGTTTCGGTGCACAATTTCCATTCTTAACTTTTTGAGGGAATCTGGTGGTTCTAGCCAAAGTTTTCTTTTTGTGTGGAATTTGAAAAGAATGAGAAAGATTTGCTGTATCTTGCCAAGGTGATTTCTACCTTTGATGAACTTATTTTTTCAAAGAGCTTTTAGAATATAATATTACTTGATGGCATAAGTAGCAATAATTGTACTACTGACATTGTCCTAATAACAGAAAACCAATTTCTTCCTATCTTCAACCAACAAGGAAATTTGGTGGAATAAAAAGAAAAAAGAAAGATAAAAAGAAGATGCTTTCTAAAGGAAAATCTATTATAATAAAGAAATACGTAGGTTTGCCTGTTTGTGTGTTCATTGGTCGTATAGAAGAAAAGACTAAGCGACCAACTGAGACGATATTTGATATAGTGATACAGGCCCGAGACACCTCGGAGAGATTTTATTTCACTCAAATTGGTAGTTTGCCTATCCCTGACTTAGAGGACTGAAAACATGGGCGATTCAGCAACTATTTGCAATTTTGGACGCTAATCTAGAATGAATGTTTTATCATTATCAAATAAGTAGAAAAAATTTAATGTGGACAGCACATGACTTTTCAACATAAAGCAATATTTTCACTAAAAAATAATAACATACAAGGTCCACTACACAATATTTTTGGTATGAAATTAAATTAGAATTGTACGCTTTTGCAACTCCATACATCATGACTCACGTGCAAAATCTCTATCAAAATGCAATGGATATTTAATGAATATCCCGTGAAATAACAAGTTATTAATGAATTATTGGGCATCAATACACAAAACTGAAAAAAGTCCTCTCGTAAATGGAACAAACCAGATCCACGTGAATGCTGTTAACAGATTTGTTATATAATATTGCATATGAAAAGTGAATATAGTATTTGAATGATATTACTTTTTTAATTTTATGTAATTTATGCGGAATATTTATTTGGAAAACGTGCATTATCTCGATAATTGTTAATGCTAGTGTTCTAAAGTTCATGTCATTCATTTTGTAATAAAACAAATTACGTCTGAAATGATTATTTATGTATCACTAATAAAAGTCCTGATTTTTTAATGATTTTTTTCAAAAAATTCATTCAAAAATTGGCGCGGCAAAGGATTTTCCGAACAATCGATTGCATTCGAAATCAATAATTTCCAGTATTTATTAATTGTAATAATCGTACCAAATTTCATTTAAAACGCTCCATTTGTTCGTGAAATATCACATCCGCAAAGTCACTGGCACACACACACACTAATATACATACATACGCAACACTACATAAATATACGCACATATTAACATACACGCACACATTAACATACACGCACACATTAACGTACACACTATAGCATACATACACACACTAACATACATACACACACTAGCATACATACACAAACTAGCATACATACACATACAGACATTACTTTTTTTACTTTCCCTGCAATACATGGTAATGTATAGAGAGAGTGTTGGAATCATGTCCAAAATCGCAACTCGAGTTTTCGACGGATCTACACGTTTCAAGACCTCTAGAATACGAAAAACCATTTTTAGCGTGACGTCTGTGTGTCTGTCTGTCTGTGTCTGTGTGTGCAGAATTTGTATTCACACTAACTAAAAAACTTATGAACCGAATTTCACAAAATTTGGTAGTTAAGTTACTTGTGAGCGAGTCTGGTGCTGATTAGTTTTGGGTACGATTTGTGATAAAAGAACCCGCCTTTTTTTTCTGCGAAATGGCCCGCAAAAGCTTGTATCCACTCTAACTGAAAAACTAATGGACCGAATTTCACAAAATTCGGTAGATGAGTCACTTGTGGGTTACCCTGGTGCTGATTAGATTTTAGTACGCTTCGGAGAAAAATAACCATCCTCTTTTTGCAAAATGGTCCGCAAAAATCGTCAAAATCTAAACTAAAGAACTAGGTATACTCAAATATATCCATTAAATGTTCGTTTAATACGTAATTTTTAACGACGAAAAAAAAGAATAAGACCAACCCCATTGCACTAGGACTAGCTGTTGTCGAGATATTTTAGTTTTTCGTACTTTCTCTACGCCATCTTTGAAAATAAGCCCAGTTACCGAATGAGAACGAAAATTGAATTAAAAGTGAAATAAATTTAGTTAAAATAAAGAGAACGTTAATATAAGTCTGCAGGGAAAGTCATGTGCTGCCCACATCAGATTTTTAATCTCCGATTCCAGTTCAGGCATGCTTGAAAGGTGTTCTTCCGTCGAAAACTCGAATTCGAATTTTCTACTCCGTCACAACACTTTCCATATACATTATATTATGCATGTAGGGAGAATAAAAAATGCAAATTTTAATAGTCTGTTTAAAAATATTACTTGGATTCAAAATTATATTTCCAAGAAACAATTTATAAAATTTATCATCCTTAGCCATATCACTAAAGTCAATAGCATTTTTTTAAAAGTAGCATCTCGGCGATTGCAAAACCTGTAGTACACTAAGTTTAATTAGTATCAAAAACGAAATATATGTTACATGTTAAATAAATTGTGCATGCGCAGCTCTTGTAAGACACGGGAGAAATTTGATTATTGCGTAGTTTCATTACGTTAAACCTAACTTTATTTTCTAATCCTTCTCATCACGTTGTTATAGTACGCAACTTTGCTTAAATCAACTGAAAAAATATATTTTCGTGCTTTTTCCCTTTCAGCTATAAATGATCCCTAGTAGTGACTTTTTAAACTGATTTTTTTTGTGTGTAAAATCCTTTTCCACATATTTTGGTAGATAATTCTACTAAATTTTGGTTGAGTTTCAACATCTAAATACTTTTGGAGAAGCTTCAATTGAGAATACTTTAATTAAGATCATTCTGCCCTTGGTTTGTTTGTTTTTTCACTTTAGTTTTCAATGTAATTTAAGGATATTCCTTACATAGCCGAAGTGGAACTGCAAGTATAACTGGGCACAATACATGAAGACTTGGTACGATTCCCTGATCCGATAATTACTATTTTGAAATAAAATTAAGAATATTATGATAAATAAATGTTTAAAATGCTGTTTTTCTCATCTATATAATAACTGTCTAACATATTTTCCTGAATTTCCGGAAGTCCACAGGAGACTTAGAAGACTGAATCTTTGCACACTTATAATATAGACTAGGAGACAGAAACTAGCGGAACCGAAATTTTGATTCCCTTCTGTGGGGGGCGAAAATAATGTAGATACTCGTATTTAAAAAAATCTGATGCGGACAGCACATGACTTTCCCTACGGATTCATATTCATCTTCTCTTCATTTCTTAAATAATTCATTAAATTGAGTTTAACTGCCCAAAATAACACCCATAATTATTACTTTCATTATATACATATAAATATAAGGAAAGTATTGTGACATAATCGAAAATTCGAATTCGAGTTTTAGACGGGAGAGCACATTTCAAGCATCCCTGAACACGAATCAGACGCTTTTGAGATGATATCTGTGTGTGTGTGTGTGTCATTGAGTCTGTGGAGACAATAACTAACGGACGAATGGACCGATTCGAACGGAATTTGGTACAAAAATTACAATTCATGAATACTGGAAGCCTATTGTTTTTATACGCAATCGCATGTTCAGAACCCCCAAATTTTCGAGTGAAATTTTGAAAAAATCCTCAAAAACATCAAAACCTTTAACAGAGTTACGAAAATAGTCATTTCTTATATAATTTTTCAGAAAACGATTGACATAAATTTTAGAACGCTAGAATGAACCGTTCCCTAGATATTGTACATTATTCAAAAAAATTATTAAAAAATTATATAAAATTAAAAAAAAAAATTGCCTATTATTGAAATGTGTTGTTCACTTTTCATAAGTAATATCATGCGATAAATTGGGTGACATCATTCTCGTGGATCTAGCTAGTTACATTCATGAAGAAATATTCTTTTGTGTTTGGACGCCAATAAATCTGCTACAAGAATAACTTATTTCTCCGTCCATAACGCTTGGCGAGATTTTGGCGGATTGTCGCCAACTTAGCGACTTTTTTAAATGTTGCCAAATTAACGAAAATGTCGCCCAAATGGATAAAAATGAAGCTAAATCAATGAAAATGACGACTAGATGATAATGTAATTATTAAAGTATTTTAATATATGGACTATATCGCTTATTGAGGATGCTATCAATATTGATGATTGTTTAGAGTTGCGCGAAGTATAAGTTAATTGAGTATTTTGAAATAGTTTTACATGGTGTCATCCTGAAAATTGCCCAATGTACAATTCAACGATAAAAACACAGCGTCGTTGATCTTATGCATTATTTTTTTATTTTAAAACTAGTAAATCCATTGCATTATATAAGGAAGGTAATGTGCTGCCCACATCAGTTTTTTTTGTAAATGCAACGGTCCTACTTACTTTTTTAAATTATACTGAATTTGCACTTTTAATTCAATTTTCGTTTTCATGTGGTAACAGGACTTATTTTCAAAGGTGGCGTAGCGAAAATGCGAAAAGACTAAAATATCTCGAGAACGGCTAGTCCTAGACTAATAGGGTTTATCTTATGATTTTCATCGTCGATTGTTTTATCACGTATAAAACAATAAAAAAGGCAAGTTCTTTTATCTATAATCGTACCAAAATCTAATCAGCACCAGGGTAACGCACAAGCGACTTACCTATAAAATTTTATGAAAGTCGGTCAGTTTAATTTTGAGTTAAAGTGGATACATTCATTACACAGACAAACACACACACAAACGTCATACTAAAAACAGTGTTTCGTATTCTAGAGGTCCCAAAACGTGCATATCTGTCGAAAATTTGATTTTTGATTTTCGACATGATTCCAATACTTTCCCTATACATTAACATGCATTACAAGGAAAGTAAAAAAGCAGTATTCTAAATTGATATTCAAAATATAATCTGTTACTATGGTAACCATCCATTCAGTACAATCGTAAAAGGCGTATGAAAACGAAACTTACTAAATTGGCAATCATAGCTTTCACAATACAGTCAGATTACCTTTTATCCAAAGTATACCCATCTGTTGTCGAGTTAACTTTCTTGAAATATAGATGAAAACTGTTTATTGGTCATTGGATATGTTGAAAAAAAGACTCCAAAGATTAAAATCAGAAAAAACTGAAAGCTCAAATATCTTTAAAAAAAACTGAATATTTTTAAGATCAGACGATTTTTCCCGACTAAAGAATAGAATGAAAATAAAAATGTAACCCGAACATTTTCTGTTGGTGACGTTTTCACGATAGGAGCCTATTTATGGAAGGGACGTTCTGCCTTTTACACAACGCTGCATCCTCCGCAAACACCTTTTATACTTTAGGACAGCCACAAATTACCTCTTTCGTTCTCGCCAAGTCACAGCGGCAGAAGACAGACGATTCATAGATGTGCAGAAAGAATCAAAGCTTTGGTGAGCGATTTTCATTCTAAACTTTTATGGAAGTTTTTTATGGAACGGAAGAGGTGTCTTAGTTTTTTTTAGATATATAAAGATGACGTCAAGCTAGTGGGGGATTTATCGATAAAGCTAAATCGATAAGCCCTTATACTAGAATAACTTTACAATGCATCGGTATTTCAATCGACACACTTGCATACGACGCTTAATGTTAATTGATACACTTGCATACACTTACTCAGAGATACACTTGCATATGATACGTACTGTGTATCGTTACACTTGCATACGATACTTAGTATTGTACACAAGTATATCTGTAGATTGTAAGTATTGTATGCAAGTGTGACGATGCACAGTGAATATCGTATACAAGTGTATCGATACACTTGCATACGATACGTACTATGTATGGATACACTTGCACACGACACTTATTCTGTATCGATACACGTGCATACGATATTCACCGAGTATTATTACAATATGTCTTTTCTTGTTTTAACTGTATTCGTGTTGGAAAGAAACATTTACAGTTACTAATTGCTACCGGGTTGGGTAAGTAGAAAGTTAAATCTCAAACTTTTCCAAAGAAATCAAAACAATGTTCCATCTAAAATAGCATTGCGGAATATATTGTTGCGAACGTATAATATTCTCTCACTAGCGTCCCCCGTCTTGTCTTTCGTCTCTATCGCAGATCAAACGGTGCCATCGTAGTGTTTTCTCCAGAAGACAGCGGTACGAACATTCTTTCCCTGATGTCACTCTATGGATGCCAGAATTTCGAATCAGAAGAAGGGTTCCCGGATTTGGAAATTTATCGCCAATTTGGCGATTTCCCAAAACTTCGAGAAACATCGCCAAATAACGATTATTCAACGAGATATTAGGTAATTCTAGAAATTTCTACAGAGATATTTCCAAAGTTTCTATAGGGAGACAATAAAAAGGACTCATCATCCTGTTGAGTTCAGTTGATCTCTGTTGAGTTCAGTTGACGAGTTGACAGCATACAAACTACAGTGAACTGTGACCTTTGGCAATGTTTTGAGAATAGTAGCTTTTGTTTTATGAAATTATTTTCGCCAGTATTGTGAGAATATTATCGCTTATTCTATGACATGAATGGACAATTTAAGTGCTGTTTGATTATATACTGTTCCTGTTTACTTTGTGCTTGTAAATAAACGTGAGTTATCCAGAACGAACATTCTTTCTGGATAACTCACATTCTTATATCCTATATATGCACCCACAATTCTAGTGGATACGTTCGTGACAATATAGAGTTCTTTTAAAGTAGGTTTCGCTGTATTTCAATACGAAGGCTTTCCTCCCTATGAGAAAGTACTAATTAAATGAAATGTAACGGGACAATTGTTGCTCATGACGCTTTCAAGTTAGGACCCTATTTCCCGGAGACATCCTGTCTGTCACATCGACCTGCACCTTCGCAGCCACCTTTTATACTATAGGACAGCTACAAATTGACTCGTCACTCTCGACAGCGATAAGTAGACAGACAGTCCGATGGAGTAAAATTGAATCAAAGTTTCAGTGAAATTTTTGCGTTGTGTACTTTTTTTTAAAAAACTCTGACGAAGCAATTCCAAGTTTACATTCAATGGAACTGCAGAGAAAGGGAATAGTTTGTAGTTTCTTCCAAGAAAGAGGATAGATACATTAATATTTTCTTATATTTTATTATACTAGTTAAAACCGTTTTATTAAAGTAATGCTTACAAATGGTACACAGCTGTGGTTGAAGCATGGAAGTAAAAGTAAAAATCTGACGTGGGCACCACATTACTTTCCCTGCAGACTTATATTCACGTTCTCTTTGTTTTAATTAAATTTAATTCACTTTTCATTCAATTTTCGTTCTCATTTGATAACTGGACTTATTTTCAAAGGCGGCGTAGAGAAAATACGAAAAATCTAAAATATCTCGAGAACGGCTAGTCCTAGTGTAATGGGAATGATCTTATTATTTTCTTCATTAAAAATTACGTATTAAACAAGCATTTAATGGATATATTTGAGCATACGTAGTTTTTATTTTAGATTTTGACGATTTTTGCGAGCTATTTTGCAAAGCAAGGCAGGTTATTTTTTTCGAATCGTAGCAAAATCTAATCAACACCAGGGTATCCCACAAGTGGCTTATCAACCGAATTTTGTGAAATTCGGTCCATTAGTTTTTCAGCTAGAGTGGATACAAGCTTTTGCGGGGCATTTCGCAAAAAAAGGCGGGTTGTTTTATTTCGAATCGTAACCTAAACTAAGCAGCACTAGATTTGCCCCCAATGAATTGCCTACTAAATTTTATGAAATTCGGTCCATTAGTTTTTTAGTTACAGTGGATACAAAATCTGCACAGACACATAGACACACAGACGGACACACACACAGACGTCACGCTAAAAATAGTTTTTTCGTATTCCAGAGGTCTCGAAACGTGTAGATCAGTCGAAAACTCGAGTTACGATTTTCGGCATGATTCCAATACTTTCCCTATACATTATCACGTATTGCAGGGAAAGTAAAAAGTTAAAACTCCATACTGAGAAAATGCCAATATCATTTGAGAGAATAATTCAGGTGGCGCTGCGACAAGAAAGCAGCCCCCTTGCATTGTATATATTTCTATGATGAAAGTCTTAAAATAGTTATTTACACTGTCAATTTTGTAGAAATAAATTATTAGCGCAATGCAAATTAGAAGTGAAACAATGAAGAAATTTCCTACGTATTCAAAATTATTTTACCATTCAATTTACTTTTATCTCCCTGTATTCTAAACTCTGCCCTACCACTGTGAAAACAGATTCATTATACGGATAATTAGGACATCTTAGTTTAAAAATAATCAAAAATACATATACTCAATACTATGCCTAGTGTGTCAAATGGAAACAAAGGGTGTTTTACTAACACTAGTGACACCTATATACAACTCTCAAAGCGTTGTGGCATTTTCGAGCGTTTCACCCATAGGAGTTTTAGCTTCTTATCTCCAACTCCATGGGTTGAAGACTGCAAAACTATTAAATATGTAAAATTTATTTTGAACTCTTTACAACAACTTCAAAACTTGTAAAGTTGTATGGTGCTAATTCAAAAAATGCATTCTACCAATGTTTCCTTTAAAGTCATTCTGCCATATAACTGCAACAACTACCGTTAATAAGGATTGTTGAAATTCGCGCTCCCACTGCAGGTAATAGCATCTATTGACCTTCGTCAACATGGAATAGACGACTCCTGCTTTGACAACAAGAAAACTTGCTGTGTCACAATTTTACAAAGCTATGAGAAAATCTTCTGACTTCAGCCCTACCACGCAGCCGACTTCGAATTTTATAAACATTGAGTTTAGACTGCACGAAACAGCAGCGATCAAGTTCATACAGGCGGAACCCACCTACAGAGTTCGCAAAATTAAAATCGCTCTCTCATTACATGTAACAGTCAACAAGGAAGCTTGCAATGTACCAATCTTATAACATTTATAGACGTATCTTTAGCTACGTAGTACGACAGAATTTTTCGATCTCCATAGAGATTCGTAAAACTGTGGCATTTTGGGGATAAATGGAAAATTAAATTGGCTCTTTTTTAAACGAGCCACATAAAAAACAGACTGAAATAAAATAATAAACATATTCAAAGATATAAAATAAATTCAATGCTTAATTTATTAATCAATTTTTATACCAAAACAAATTAAACCTTTCCTGCTATATACGCTGGAATAAACCATTCTCAACCCTCTCATTGTTTTAGTTTTGTGATCTGACGTCATTTAAAAATGCTTTGGATCACTTATAAAACAACCTGATATACACAGAAAATGTATTCCCCTACATAAATCAATAACTACTTCTTTCACAGCGAAATTATTATACACAATGTCCACGAATTATGATTTAATGAACGAATTATGGCCAATATGCTTTAACCTTTAAAATCAATGGGATTCCAGTATTCACCGATTGTAATAATCGTGTCAAATTATTTTACAAGCACTTCATTCGTTCGTGAAATATCGCATACGAAGGCTCACGTACACACACTAACAACCATGCACACAGACATCACCTCAATTCGAGCTCAATTCAAGTTCAAAGATGCGCGTTCGTCCGTCGAAAACTTAAATTCGAAATTTTGAATGTTTGTTTCCGCCATACCTGTGGGGGGCTCACCCCCCCCCCCACCACCCCCCCACCACCCCCCCCCACAGAAATGATTATTCGCATCGACGGAGGTATTTTATGTTAACCTATTTTACTTTCCCTGCAATACATGGTAATGTATAGGGAAAGTATTGGAATCATGTTGAAAATCGCAACTCGAGTTTTCGACGGATCTACACATTTCAAGACCTCTAGAATACGAAAAAACCATTTTTAACGTGACGTCTGTGTGTGTGTCTGTGTGTGTGTCTGTGTGTCTGTCTGTGCAGATTTTGTAGCCAGTCTAACTAAAAAACTAATTAACCGAATTTCATAAAACTTGATAAGTAAGTTACTTGTGGGCGAATCTGGTGCTGATTAGTTTTGGGTACGGTTCGGGATAAAAGAACCCGCTTTTTTTTGCGAAATGGCCCGCAAAAGCTTGTATCCACTTTAGCTGAAAAACTAATTGACCTAATTCCACAAAATTCGGTAGATAAATCACTTATGGGACACCCTGGTGCTGATTAGATTTTGGTATGATTAAAAAGAATAATAACCTGCCTTTTTTTGCAAAATGGCCCGCAAAAATCGCAAAAATCTAAACTAAAAAACTACGTATGCTCAAATATATTCATTAAATGCTTGTTTAATACGTACTTTTTATGAAGAAAAGAATAAGACCAACCCCATTACACTAGGACTATTCGTTCTCGAGATATTTTAGTTTTTTCATACTTCCTCTACGCCACCTTTGAAAATAAGTCCACTTAATAAATGAGAACGAAAAGTGAATTAAAAGTAAATTAAATTTAATTAAAATAAAGAGAACGTGGATATAAGTCTGCAGGGAAAGTCACGTGCTGCACACATCAGATGTTTACTTTCCCTGCAATACATGGTAATGTATAGGGAAAGTATTGGAATCATGCCGAAAATCGCAACTCGAGTTTTCGACGGATCTACACGTTTCGAGACCTCTAGAATACGAAAAAACTATTTTTAGCGTGACGTCTGTGTGTGTGTCTGTGCAGATTTTTTGTCCACTCTAACAAAAAAAGTAATAGAACGAATTTCATAAAATTTGGTAGGTAAGTCACTTGTGGGCGAGTTTGGTGCTGTTTAGTTTTGAGTACGATTCGAGATAAAAGAACCAGCCTTTTTTTGCGAAAAGGCCCGCAAAAGCTTTTATCCACTCTATCTAAAAAACTAACGGACCGAATTAAACAAAATTTGGTAGATAAATCACTTGGGGGACACCCTGGTGCTGATTAGATTTTGGTATGATTCGGCAAAAAATAACCTGCCTTTGTTTGCAAAATGGCCCGCAAAAATCGACATAATCTAAAATAAAAAACTACGTATGCTGAAATATATCCATTAAATACTTGTTTAATACGTATTTTTTAAAAAAGAAAAGAATAAGACTAACCCCATTACACTAGGAGTAGCCGTTGAGATATTTTAGTTTTTTCGTATTTTCTCTACGCCACCTTTCAAAATAAGTCCAATTATCAAATGAGAACGAAAATTGAATTAAAAGTAAATTAAATTTAATTAAAATAAAGAGAACGTGGATATAAGTCTGCAGGGACAGTCATGTGCTACCCACATCAGATATTTTATTTATGTTGCAACAATTCGATACATTTATATAGGGTAAATTGAGAATTTGCCCTCCCTAAAGTTCATTCACCCCCCTCCCCCGGGCCAAAAAGTCCTGAAAGAGACACTGATCACAATACTTTCCCTACATATTGTAATATGCATCTAGGGAAGTAATAACCATATCAAATTAGTTTACAAGCGCTTCATTCGTTCATGAGATATCGCATATATAAGCTCACGTACACACACACTAACAACCACACACAGAGACATCACCTCAATTCGAGTTCGCTTCCAGTTCAGATATGCCGAAAGCGTGTTCGTCCGTCGAAAACTTGATTTATAATTTTCGACCCCGTCACAATACTATCCCTACACATTTTAATAGGTAAAATAATACTATAAAACTCTATTCACTAAATATAAATAACAAATAAAAGAAAAATTAATTTAATCTCTAAGAACAGTCATGCGTTATCATTACATCATATTTCTATATTATAATACACATAGCACAGTCTTTTTATAGAGAAATGCACTCAAAAATCCCTTTTCTATTATCACACTGCTTACTTTATATTTGTTTCTGATGTCACTGCAACCGTAGCATTTTGCGGTTTTTCCGAAAATGCCAGGGCTGCATTGCACCAGACTGCTGCCAAAAGTTTTAAGATAAGTTTATAAAATAGATCGTCTGCATAGAAAACAACAGAATGGTTTTTTGATAAAGTGAGATTCTGTGTACGTTTCATTCTATTTGAATTTATATTTTGGCAGCAAGGAATGAAAAAGTTGCAAGAAAAGGAGAGAAGGAAGTTGAGGTATGGTGAATTTAGTTTTCATATTTTAAAATACATGATGTATAATGGGCTTTACGTGATGTAACATTATTATTCCGTAAAGTCATCGTTTATTCAGGTAGCAATGTGTGAGGATATATTATTTATTATCATTTTATTCTAATTCTACTTTTTTCCTGATTTTAATTTATGTCCTAAACTTCTCAACGTTCATTCCAAAGAATCGCATACGCATGATTGGCCAGATCTATAAAATGACAGACTTTAGAATTACGCAGCTGGCATTCTACCGTGTTTGCGCGTCTGTATGTCTTGGATCGTCCGTAGAATTGTGAGCACAGCATAGATATTTTAAGTGAGCATTTCGTATGTTGGTCATATTCGGTTCATGTGAAATTCAATTTAGTTATGAGTGAGGTTCGAATTGCATTGTAGATTAGCATGTCCCGGGTAGAATATGTACTGCTAGCATTGTAAATAATTTGTATATAGGGTGTTTCAAAACGATTGAAACGCGCTTTAATTCTTTACCTGTTGGAGATAAGTAGGCAATGTAAATTGCAAAAATGTTAAAATTAAGGTAGGAAATAAGACTACATTAATGGAATAGTTCTCCCATCCAGTTTCAAAAAGTTACACTTCTTAAATTTTTATACGACCTCCTTAAACAAATTGGGTCAATCAGAAAATTTTTATTTTTAATGCAACAACACCATTAAAAAACCAGCATATCTGTATCTTTAACGTCAACTGAATTATGATAAAAGAAAAAATCTGACTTATTCCACTTTTCCGTATCATGTGAAAGGCAGTTTCATCAGTGAATATAGGGATCATAAACAAATTGACGATGGAAATAGTTTAGATAAAAAAAGTACTTAAAAGTACCTAATTATTGAAAAAGTACTTAGTTATTGAAAAGTACTTAAGAATCCGTGATTGCATCGTGAGCCTACGCGGAATTCACAAAAATGTCTTCTATGTATTATCATCCAGTTTTATCTGTTTTGTGATATGTCACAAATTTACATTTCTAATTTGATATAGGGTCCCCATTCACAATGTTCAACTTTCATTAAATATAACTCGCTCAATTTTAAAGATACAGATATAAGGGGTTTTTTTTATGATCTTGTTTTAAAAAAATATTTAAACTTCAATTTCTAACATACAAAATGTACACTTTATCATTTGCCAACATTTTCCAAAAGTCATTAGGTTGGAGATGTTTCGCCAAATGTGTCGCCAAGTGAAATACACACACAGGCCGTTCGACAGGCAAATAAAAGAGCTTTTTCTTACTGACAATTGTTTCGCTGAGATGGACATGACACTCCCTTTAAACATACGTCATTGAAAATATTAAGGCTCCTATATATACTCCTATCTCATAGGAGCTCTAGAAAATATGGTTGAATCGCTTTCATCTTCGTGGAGTGCAAACCCATCGAATTTCGCAAGTCAGATTTTCGATACCATCACACTAATTTCGTTTTACAATTTAAATTTAAACTCTCACATTTTATCTGTGGTGCGCCTAACAAAATTATTATTGAAGTTGACATTTTAAATTATATATTATTAACATATATCTTATCATGGCCGTAAATTGATCGTATTCGTGGAACTCATTAAATTGTACATTGCGTTGTTTGCCGCTAATAACCCCCCCAATTACTTATCTTTCGCTCGAGTTCTGTAAAAGAATATTAATTAATATAATACTAAATTGATTGCACCATTTTAACTTTAACAATAAATCATTTATCAAAAACATAAAATACTTAATTACTCAATTACAACAATTATTCATATTATTTCGGCGGAGGGAGACAATGTGAGACCATTGCTAAAATGCCTAAAATGTGTTTAGACCTGTAATTTTTAATGGACACATACTTTCACTTTCGGCTTTGGCCATAGACCTCAATTCTTGCATCAGCAAATCGTATTGGCCGTAACTATTGGTCTTTGGTTCCATCTCGTACTTCTGATTGCACTGCACATTGATCTAGCCATCAAAGTCGTTCTCTACATCTCTAGTCCACTCGTTGTCGACACATCTTTCTAAGTTTCGTGCTTCTTATTGTCGAGCTGCTAAACTGTTAACTCTGTATTAACCAAGTATCCTCGTTCTTATGTCATAGGTTGTAGCTCCTTTTGCCTCAGGACTGTCACTCCCCCTTTGCTCTCATTTGCGGCCTTCATGGTTACGCTACAAGCTTCTTCTCAATTGGTTAACATTTTACCCAATGTCGTTGCTTCACCTTATTTCTTAGATTCGTTCGACCCCCTCTGTCTTGACACCCCTAAATTTATGGTTTTCTGACCTTTGGGTCAGTCAGCACACTGTAAACCTTGGCATCATTCAGACTGGAGGTATTGTCTGATGTTTCAGACACAATAAGTAATGTACAGAAAACTGTCTCACCATAACAGTGTGAGATGTATTTCTGGTCTCACATTATTAAAAGTGTGTGTGTGGGGGGGGGGGGGGGTAGGGGGGTATTCCAATTTGTGAAAATGACGACTGTAGCTTAAATCCTGGTTAAAAAAATCTTTGTTTTTCTGTGAAGCTATGTTACGCTAATCATTGACTTTTGCCTTTCAGCTCCACAAGAAGCTAAGAAAAGAAGAGGAGGCTTCCAGAGTCTGCGGAAGTGGGTCCAAAAGAAATGGACACGTCTTCGCAATTCGGGCTCTGCCAGGAAATAGATCAGTAATGCTTCCCAGTCTTATGCCATACTATTTTCTTCGTGCATAGTGTCTATACGTCCCGGTTTGCGTTCTTGTCTCTTCAAAATAATTATCAGCCGGAACTTAGCATGGATTCAGGCCTCCTGGTAGCGCTTAAGTATACTACTACCAGATGGTAAAAGCTTTCCTTTAAGTCATCTTTCACGTGATATACCTTCTTACAGGATGTTTCAGAAAGAGAGAACAAGTTTTATAACTCCGGAACCATTTGCTTTAGACAGATTAATTTTGGCATAGAAAAATTTTAAATCGAGAAGTTTTTTAAATGAATTTTTAATTTTTTGGGAAGAAGAATTTGCTCTCGAATTACAATTTTTCTATATCAAAAACATGTGTCTAAAGCAAATGGTTTCGGAGTTTATACACTTGTTCTCTATTTCGGAAACACCTATACTTCAGACAAGACTGCCCTGAACACACTGCGGAAGTCATGACTTGTTTGTCACTCAGTTGTGTCCTCAAATGCCGCAATAATGAGTACATTGGCTCTGCTTGCGACAAAGCTAACTTGAATATAGAATAGAGGGGAATAATAAAAATCTGATGTGGGCAGCACATCACTTTCCCTGCAGACTTATATTCACGTTCTCTTTGTTTAAATTTAATTCACTTTTAATTCAATTTTCGTTCTCATTTAATAACTGGACTTATTTTCAAAGGTGGCGTAGAGAAAATACGAAAAACTAAAATATCTCGAGAACGGCTAGTCCTAGTGTAATGGGATTGGTCTTATTCTTTTCTTCGTTAAAAATTGCGTATTAAACAAGCATTTAATGGATATATTTGAGCATCGTAGTTTTTTATTTTATATTTTCGTGATTTTTGAAGGCCATTTTGCAAATAAAAGCAGGTTATTTTTTTCCGAATCGTACCAAAATCTCATCAGCACCAGGGTGACCCACAAGTGACTTATCTACTGAATTTTGTGAAATTTGATTCATTAGTTTTTCAGCTAGAGTAGATGCAAACTTTTGCGGGCCATTTCGCAAGAAAAGGCGGGTTCTTTTATCCCCGAATCGTACCCAAAACTAATCAGCACCAGATTCGCCATCAAGTGACTTACCAAGTTTTATGAAATTCGGTTCATTAATTTTTTAGTTAGAGTGGATACAAAATCTGCACAGACAGACAGACAGACAAACACACAGACACACAGACAGACACACACACAGACGGGTTTTTTTTTATTACCATCCCCTCAAATTTTTTCCTCGTTCAGTAAGCTTCCCTGTAATTACGGTTGATTTCGAGTTAAAATCTTGCAATCGAGCTTAAATGAGGAACTAAACATTGTATTTGCATGTGATCAATATGAGTCATTGGCGCAACGTGTATCGGATAAGCGTCATGTCCATCTACCCCGTTTGTTAATAATACATGGCCCACATCTTTCAGACTTAGTTGAGCAATCTACTTGGTAGTTTATTTCGGTATGTATGTTAAGCAGCTCTGCACTTTCTTTTCAGATGCCAAATATATACTTTATGAAACGGGGTAGTAACCATGGGAAGTGGACCCAAGATGATTTATGTAACGCCATTGAAGCAATACGTAATGGCACATCAGTCCGATAAGCTTCCATTGAATTTCGTGTTCCGAGAAAAACACTGGAGAGAAGATGGAAAACGGGCAACATTCCGCTAAATCTAGCTCTGCTTGGAAAGATTCTGAACCACAGCCCAGTACTTCCAAACATTGTACGACGAACGAGCGGTCGTCCATAAAATTGTTGAACGATATTTAACCTGTTCCATTGCTTAGCAAAACGCATACTACATCATAACGTCAGAGGTACTGCAGGATTCACTTCGATGATAAGAGCTTGCATTTCCAGCCCAATAGCTTAACGGTCGAGCGTCGGCTGACCAGTTCTGAGTGAGATCCAGGGTTCGATTCCGGGTTGAGGCAGCAAGGGTCTTTACAATGACGTCCAAACAAATCAACCCTGTAGGCTAGTGCAAAGAAAGTGGCCCTAGTACGACTAATACGGATTCAGTAAACTCTGGAGAACTGAACGCCCATTTCAAAAGGATAACGACCACACAGAATACCAACCTGGGTAAAAATATTAATAGCAGGAGGCTAAACTGATGATAAAAGCCTACAATATATATAAAAGATAAAAGCCTAGAATATAGAAAATAGATAAAATAAAGCAGAAAACAAAAATTAAGATTTTTAGGACTCTGAGTAGGAAAATTCAAAATAAGACAAGAAAGATCAATCATGCATAAGCATTGATTATGAAACACTTTCCGACTGAAATGCAATTTCATTTAAAATTTCTCAAAAATGTGATACATTCAGTGGGGATATCTTTTATATTATCACAGTACTACAGTAATTTATTATACTTAAATATTTAAAACTGTCGCAATATAAATCATCGGTTCTCTATGCAAAATCAATGAATATTTCATTCATATAACTTGTACTCCAGACTCCAGAGCTAAATAATTTTGTGTGAAAAAAATTCAGCAATTCTTATGTAACTCACCTTACAATCGATTGAGATATTTGCATTCTGCATTAGTTGAAATTGGGCTTCGTTGAAGAAATAATAAAAGTTTAGAGATCATTTAAAATCACAACTATTGTAATTGCATAGTCACGGAATTTAGATACACAGATAATACACAGATACACAGATAATATATGTATGTTTGTGTGTATGTATTCAAAGTATTGGAATCGTGCCGAAGATTGGAACTCGAATTTTCGATGGATCTACACATTTTGGGACTTCTAGAACACGAAAAAACTATTTTTAGGAAGACGTCTGTGTGTGTAACGGTGTATCTGTGTGTTTTTCTGTGCGCCTGTGAGGATATTGCATCCACTCTAACTGAAAAACTAATGGACCGAATTTCATAACCTGTGGTAGGTAAGTTTTTTGTGGGAAACCCTGATGTTCATTAGATTATAGTACGATTCGTAATAAAAGAATCTGCCTTCTTTGCGAAATGGCCGGCAGAAATTGTCTTTATCCACTCTAGCTAAAAACTAATGGGCCAAATTTAACAAAATTTAGTGTATAATATTTCAATAACCTACAAGTGATTTATATACCAAATTTAACAAAATTTGGTATATAAATCACTTCTAGGTTATTCTAGTACGATTCGGGAAGAAGGAACGGGCTGTTTTTGCGAAATGGCCCGCAAAAATCGTTAAATATAAAAATAAAAGACTACGTGTGCTCAATTATATCAATTAAATTCCTATTTTATACGTGATTTTTGACAACAAAAAGAATAAAATTAATCTCATTACTCTAAGAGTAGCCGTTCTTGAGATATTCAATTTTTTTCGCGTTTTCGCTACGCCACCTTTGTCTAGCTATCAAATGAGAACCAAATTTAAGTTTAACGTGCAAATTCAATGTCATTTAAAATACTTATGGCTGTTATTTTGTGCAGATATATTCAAATTATTATTTAAGAAATAAAGAGAACGTGAATATGAGTCTGCAGGGAAAGACATGTGCTGCCCACATCAGAATTTTTAACAATATTACAACAATGATTTATAGAAGTGAACGGGGATTATTTGCAGGCCATTTCGAAAAACATGGATGATCTATATTTAAAGATCCACCTAATTTTTATAGAATAAAATGTTCAACAAATTTAAGCTGTGTACCAAATTTTAACTCCCTTGCACGTAGGAAAGTGCATTAAAAACGCCATCAAATAAGTATATCATGAAGAGTTATATAAAATTAAAAAAAAATTTGAAAAATTGTTATCTACCAAATTTATTTTTAAATGTGAAGCCTCTCTCATATACAAAATGATTAAACTCTTGGAAAGATATTTATTATATAATATATCTCTTTTTTCTTTCTGGGGGATATCCCTAAAGTCAGAATTTAATTGAATTTGTTTTTTTCCCTATATTAAATAATTTTTAATTAAAAAACTACTTAACATATTTTACTGAAAGTTTTTATATATATTTTATGAGACAATGTGAATATTTTCTAAAAATTTCGAAGCAATTTGTGAATTTTAAATTTGCTTAAAAAATTTTTGAAAAATTAAGTCACATAGGGTTCAATGTATTTCATTTTTTCAACCCGGGTTCAATAAAAAACTAATTGGGTGATATTATTTATTTATATTCCCATAGGTCCCACAGACCGTCTGAAAAACATACTAAAATTTCATTTTGATAAAGCCATTTTTACGGCAGTTATCGTGCTAACGGACAGACAAACAGACAGACAGACAGAATGAATAAAGTCATAAACATTTTTCAACTATGTTGTAAAGTGTTAAAAAAACGCTGTTGTTGAACTTTTTCCAGAAGCAGCTCTGAAGAGAAAATCGAGATTCAATATGTATCCAGTCACATATCCAGTGATGATTTTGATCACTCTAATGAATGTGTAGGATGAGGAGAAAATCATAACAGCTCACAAAGATTAAATTTGACTGGATTAAGTGTGTTTGTTGCCACTGCTGATTGCACGAAACATGCTCATCATTCATCGATGTATGCCAGTTCTGTGGTATTATTATATCGAAAAAGAACTGACATTTTTTAACTTTACCAGTAATATTTTTGGAAGTAATTACCTCATGCATTTTTGTAACTCATTTTCTGTAGTATTTTGTTTTAGAATTAAAATCTAGATTTCAAATTAAATATAAATACTTCTTTAAGCTTAACTCGCACATATATATCATTAAAAAAGGCATGATCATCTAACCCAGACTCCAAAGGATAGAGATGACCAACAACATAGTTTAAAAATTTATGAATTTTTGAGATCCAGGTTTCCATTCCCGGTTGGAGCAGCATGGTTCTTTACAACTCCTCGCCAACTCCTCGCCAAGGCTCTTTACAGCTCCTCGCCAGCAAATAAGAACCTCTTTCCAAAAAAACTGTTGCGGGCAGTACATGACTTTCCTAATATAAAGCAATGAATTTACTACTTTTACAGTAAAAAAAAAAATATGTTATTCTTATAGTTGATACTTATATTCTTTCCAAGATATTGAATTTTCGTCAATGAGTCGTCATTTTCAGCGATTTAGAGTCATTTTTATCCATTTGGCAAGATTTTCGTTAATTTGGCAACATTGAAAACAGTCGCCAAGTTGGCGATATTCGTTGCCAAAATCTCGCCAAACGTCATGGACGGAGAAATAAGTTATTCTTATAGCAGATAAATAATTATTAGAGTTCAAATACAAAAGTATTACTCAAAGTATCTTTTCTCATAAATGGAACGAGCTAGATCCACGAGAATGATGTCACCAAATTTATCGCATAATATTACATATGAAAAGTGAACATGTTTCTCAACAGTTAATATTTCTTTTAATTTATGGGATTTTTTAATAAATTTATTTGAAAAATGTGCAATATCTCATGAACGGTTCACGCTAGCTTTCTATAGTTTATGTCAATCGTTTTCTAAGAGAAAATTGCATAAAAAATGTCTATTTGCGAAACTTTATTAAAGGTTTTAATTTTTTGATGATTTTTTCAAAATTTTCCTCGAACATTTAGGGGGGTTCTGAACATTCAATTGTGCTTTAAAACAATAGGCTTCCAGTATTCACGGATTGTAATTTTTGCACCAAATTTCATTCGAATCGCTCCATTCGTTCGTGAGGTATCAGACTCATTGACACACACACACACACACACATACTTTTACTCACTCACACACACACACACACACTCACACAGACATCACCTCAAAAATTTCATTTGAAAATTTAGGGAAGTTCTGAACATTCGATTGCGTATAAAAATAATAGGCTTCCAGTGTTTACAGATTGTGAATTCTGTACCAAATTTCGTTCGAATTGGACGGTTCGTTCGTCAGTTATCGTTTCCACAGACTCACTGACACACACAGACATCACTTCAAAAATGTTTGATTCGTGATCAGGGATGCTTGAAACGTGCTCTCCCGTCGAAAACTCGAATTCACATTTTCGACTCCGTCACAACACTTTCCTTATACATTATTATACTATGTATATAAGGAAAGTAAAAAATGTAAAATTTCGAATAAATTATATATTTTTAAAGTTTTCGATCAAATTTTAAAAAATCTGATGGGGACAGCACATGACTTTCCTTATGTAATTTACTACTTTTTCAGTAAAAAAAGCAAAATAATAAGGTATTCTTATAGTAGATACTTATAGTCTTTCAAAGGTATTGAATTTTCGTCAATTAGTCATCATTTTCATTGATTTGGCGTCATTTTTATCCATTGGGCGAGATTTTCGTTAATTTGGCAACATTTAAAATAAATCGCCAAATTGGTGACATTCCGCCAAATTCGTCGCCAAAATCTTGCCAAGCGTTATGGACGAAGCAATAAGTTATTCTTACAGCAAGTAAATGATTACTGGCGTTCAAATACAAAAGTATTATTCAAAGTATCTTTTCTCATGAATGGAACGAACTACTTCCACGAGAATGATGTCACCCAATTTATCGCATGATATTACATATGAAAAGTGAACATGTTTCTCAACAGTTAATATTTTTTTTAATTTATGGTATTTTTTAATAAATTTATTTGGAAAATGTGCAATATCTCGAGAATGGGTCATGCTGACATTCTAAAGTTTATGTCAATCGTTTTCTAAGAAAAAATTACTTACAAAATGTCTATTTGCGTAACTTTATTAAAGGTCTTGATTTTTAATGATTTTTTCAATATTTCACTCGAAAATTTTGGGGGGGGCGGGGGGTTCGGAACATTCGATTGTGTTGAAAACAATAGATTTCCACTATTCATGGATTGTAATTTTTGTACCAAATTTCATTCAAATCGCTCCATTCCTTGAGATATCGTCTCCACAGACTCACTGACACACACACACACTTTTATACACACACATATTTTCGTGTACACACACACACACACACACCTACTTTCAGTGGCGCAGCGACGGGGGGGGACCAAGGGGACCGGACCCCCCCCCCCCCCCCAGAGCCTTAAATTAAAAACAAAAATTATTGATTACAATAAAAATAACTACTTCTTTTTCTCATTTTTGGTATTTATATTTTCACTTTTTCTCGTACTTCGTTCAAAGAAATTTAATTCCCCTAAAATTTTGTTTTTACTCGACACTTCATTTTTGGTTTAAGGGAAATTCCCTTCGGAACGGAAAAGTCCTTCAGAAAGGGAAAAATCCTTCGGATAGGGAAATTTCCTTTCGAAAAGAATTTCCTGCTGTCATATGTCTGGTCTTGTTTTGGAAGCACGTGTTGAAGCTTTAAAAAATAAAACCTATACGTTTTTCGATCAAGGGATCTTTAATCTGTTCTTTTATATTAACAATTGTATAATGAATAGCAGCAAAGGTAAGTTATTTGAGAGTAGCATATACAATTTCTTTAAAAGAGAAAAAAAAAGAAGATAGTGAATGTAATGAAAATAAGTTGAAAAATGTTGAATGCTCTGAAGATGACAGTTCAGAAAGAAAAGCTCCAATAGACGTTGAGAGTGCATAGAAATCCAGACCCTACTTGTAAGCAATTTGTGCAATGCAATTAACAAGTGTGAATTCGTTATTTCCCTTCATATTGTTAAAAAACTATTTTCATATAGTTTACTTTTGTCGAAATATTTACAATCTGAAAAAATTGATCTTTTCAAAGTTATGCTGAAGTTATGCTGAAGATACACGAGCCTATACGTTTTAAAACGTATACAAAGTTTAAGGAACAATTCTGAAAAAGAGTTCTCCGTAATTTTTAAAGATGTTGAAACATTTTGTGAAAATTATGAAATCCCCATATCGGTACCAAGAACAGTAAAATATCAAGCTACACGAATTAACGTCGACTATGATACTCCTGAGGTATATTATAGGAGAGCTGCTTTTATACCTTTTATAGATCATTTTCTAATACAGCTCGATGAAAGATTTGTGAAACATAAAAATATATTAACTTCTTTTCGAATCCTATTGCCGAGCAAGACCAAGCAGCTCAAGACCAAGACCTTACAAAAGAAAACAGTGAAGACGCTATGTCCCCGATATTCAGAAGATATTAGTCATATCACATGTGAAAATTTGTATGGTGAGTTAAAAATATGGCACAGCAAACTCGAACGACTTCAGAATCCAGAATATCCAGAATATCCGACTTCAGAATATCCAGATAATGCTTTGGAAGCTTTTCATGAATGTGATGAAATTATGTTTCCAAGTATACGAAAATTTCTGCAGATAATGATTGCACTCCCAGTCACAACGTGTAGCGCAGAGAGATCTTTCTCCACCTTACGATATTTAAAAAATTATTTAAGAAATTCAACAGGTGAGAACAGATTAAATGGACTGTTTATGTTATATATCCACAAGGACGTTGAAGTAAACCCTGAAGAGGTTTTAAATGAAATGGCTAAGAAGCCTAGACGACTTGATATTAAACTTTGAATATTGTATACTTTCCTTTATAGAAGTTATCAGTACTGTTCTTATTTAGTAAACGTAATGTTAAATAAATAAATCTATTCGGCGATAAATTGATTTATTTCAATATATTGTCATTTGACATGCGTAATAATATACAATGAGGTTTGACCCATCCCCCCCCCCCCAGAACGAATTTCTGGCTGAGCCACTGCCTACTTTCACACGCACACACATACTTTCACACATAAACACACATACTTTCACACACACACACAAACACACATACTTTCACACACACACACACACAAACACACTCCCACACAGACATCACTCAAAAATGTTCGATTCGTGTTGAGGGATGCTGGAAACGTGCTCTCCCGTCGAAAACTCGAATTCGAATTTTCGACCCCGTCACAATACTTTCCTTATACATTATGTATACGTATAAGGAAAGTAAAAATTATGAAACCTCAAAATGTTTGCAGCACGTCCCCGCAGGCACGAAGCGGTGCTTTGAGGTCTGACGAACCCTGTTAAAGGACCCCAAATTAGGTTAGGATTCTTCAACGTGACCTAGAGGAAAAGAAAATCAACTTTCCAGGCATTTTTTTTTCCAAAATTGAAAAACAATTTATTCTACACTTTGCAATGATAATATATAAAATTTGGAACCCCATAATCACAAAATCACCGGCACAATGTTAAAGTGTCAGTTGATGTCAAATTTCGTAATGCCAACACATAGCTGAAAGAAATATTTCTCTCCTATTAAATTATTCACACAAAATCTTCTCTTCGAGGCTGCCATAATTACGAAATGACTTGTTTAGTGTTGTAATTAAATACGCATCTGTCAAATCAAGATTAGAATTTGGAAGCAGCCAGGATTTTGACAAGCACACATAACCCCTAACAAAATGATTACGGAACAGACGATATGTAAACGAAAATATTTGTTGAAACATGGTGTTGCCGTAATTCAATATTTCTAAGCTAAGGAAAACTATTATATAATAATAATATTTAAAGCAAATCTTAACTTATTTTGTCAAAGTGTTTAATGTAATCAATCATAATATTCTTTTCTTTTACTTGGGAATGTGTGGGGGAGGGGGGATCTTTTAAGGATTACTGTGTTGTTTAAATTCTCCCTTCAAAGTCGAATATTTAAAGTTTCCCTTAATGAAGCCTTGTTAAAAAATATGATGCGGGCAACACATGACTTTCCTTATATAATGCAATGAATTTACTACTTTTACAGTTAAAAAAATGTTATTCTTATAGTAGATACTTATATTCTTTCCAAGATATTGAATTTTCTTCAATTAGTCGTCATTTTCATTGATTTAACTTCATTTTTATCCATTTGGCGAGATTTTCGTTAATAGTAGTTCGTATCATTTTTTAGGTGATGTCTATGTGTGTGTATGTGTGTGTGTGTGAAAGTATGTGTGTGTGTGTCAGAGAATCTGTGGAGACGATAACTAACGAATGAATGGACCGATTCGAACGAAATTTGGTACAAAAATTACAATCTGTAAACATTGGAAGCCTATTGCTTTTATACGCAATCGAATATTCAGAACTCCCCTAAATTTTCGAGTGAAATTTTGAAAAAGTCGTCAAAAAATCAAAACCTCTAATAAAGTTACCCAAATAGACATCTCTTATATAATTATTCATTAGAAAACGATTGACATAAATTTTAGAACGCTAACATGAACCGTTCTCGAGATATTGCACATTTTTCAAAAAAATTATCAAAATATCATATAAAATAAAAGAAAAATATTTCCTATTGAGAAACATGTTCACTTTTCATATGTAATACCATGCGATAAATTGGGTGACATCATTCTCGTGGATCTAGCTCATTCCATTCATGGAAAAGATACTTTGAGTAATACTTCTGTATTTGAACGCCAATAGTCATTTATCTGCTGTAAGAATAACTTAATTCTCCATCCATAAAGCTTGGCGAGATTTTGGCGACGAATTTGGTGGAATGTCGCCAACTTGGCGACTTTTCTCAATGTTGCTAAATTAACGAAAAACTAGTCAAATGGATAAAAATAACGCTAAGTCAATGAAAATGATGACTCATTGACGAAAATTCAATATCTTAAAAAAAATATAAATATCTATTATAAAAATAATCTTTTTTTTTACTGTAAAAGTAGTAAATTCATTGCATTATATAAGGAAAGTCATATGCTGCCCACATCAGATTTTTTTTGCTGTAAAAGTAGTAAATTCATTGCATTATATAAGGAAAGTCATGTGCTGCTCACATCAGATTTTCTTATGCTTGCTTTCCTCAAAAAAAGTACGAAGAAGCTGTAGAATTTAAAGCTTTGTTCAGGGCCGCCTGTGCAAATCAGGGCTCACCCCCTATAAGCATTTATCACGTACCCAGCCCACTGTATTTGATTCTCACCTCTTTACAAACGCTTCATGTCTTCGCCAGCCTTAAAAAATATTGGGGATTTGAACCCCTTCTGGAGATGCCCCGGACCCGTTTTGTTGTTTGTCTCCCTCTCATGGGTGAACCCTAGACATATATACGTCGGATCATACGATGGACCATAGACTTTTACGATTATGATCCACCGTATAGTATCCGATAGTAGGTCCGGTATAAAGTAGGTCCGATACAACAAAGTCGAATGAACCGACTTTATTAAATTAATAATAACATTTATTTATACCGTACGTGCAAAATCCAACTCAAAATTGCATAGGTACCTAATTAATATCAAGTGAAATAAATAAAATTTTGCGAATTAGTTGGCATTTAAATTCCAAAACTAGTGTATTTTCTCATGAAATGGACAATGGAACATTGCCAAAATATATTCGTGAAAAATCTGTTCGCTGAAAATAGTGGAAATTTTGAAAATAACTGTATTTCGCAAAATAAGTTCGATATAGCTTGATTTAAATACATAGATTTTTACCCTAAGCCACTTGAGTGATTTTATGAATTTCTGTGAGTAAAAGTAGCTTGTAACATTTCTGGATTATTGGTGACAAAAATTTTGCAATACTATTATTTTTACTTAGCATTTTTGCTTGAAACATCTATTTCTCATGATTTGCTACGGATAGAGATTAGATTATAACTGGCATGGATTCAGCATCAACTTTTAGAGGAGGTAGGGGTTGTTGCTGAGGATTTTCATTTCCGATTCCTTTTCTATTTCCTTTTAGAAAATTTTCATTTTACTTAAAACATCTGTTTTTCAAAATTGGCTATAAATAACTTACACTATATGACTAAAAGTATCTCGACACTTTGGATGTTAGAATGTTTTTCGAATTTCTAAACAAATACTTGGCGAAGTGTTCTGTAACTTTGGCGATGCAAAGAACATACTTGAACGCACACTTTCCAGTAAAGTTTTGGTGACTTGTGCCTTTAGGGGCCCACCAAGATATTGAAAAAGGGGGAAAATATATTTGATCACCCTGTATCATAAAAAAACTGGAAATGATTTGTAACTTTTACAAAATAATTAACTAGCTTTGTTCAATGTGTATAAACATTTTCGTAAAACAAAAACGTATATTCATGAAGATATAAACGTTTCTTTAAAGAAAAACAAATTTTGTTACATTTTTTTGTTTACAATATCCATAGGTTTCCCATCAAATTTCACGAAACTTACAGAACATTTGTCAACGTCCAATAAAAACATTGTACTTCAATTGAAAATTAAAGCATTGAATATACGATGAGATATAAGCGTTTGAAGAAACTACGTTTTTACTGCGCAGGCGCGAAACATAGCAATAGTTTTCTTTCATGATTTTGTAGTGAATACTCTGTAGGACAACTTCTATAAAAAATCCACTGGAATATTATGAAAATTCAAAAAGATATCGACGATATAGTGATCAGTTTTTCTTTGACTCTCTGAAAGTACCTGGATGATAAGGGATTTTCCACAAATTGACATTTTAAATCGTAAATCATAGAATTGTTAAACTGGAGAAAATACAATTAACTAGTATTCTAAATACATATACACTATCTGATCAAAATATACACATTTGCTGCAATGACAGCTGCCACTCTATCAGGGAGGCTATCCACTAGTTTCTGGAATGTTGCAGCAGGAATTGCATGCCCTAGTCAGCTCTGCCACCGATGTGGGGCGTATTGGCCTAGCTCGTAGTCGACGTTCCACTTCATCCCATAGGTGTTCTACGGGATTGAGGTCTGAGCTCTGACCAGGCCAGTCCAATTCCTCAACATCCATGTCAGCAAACCAGCTCTGCACACTCCGTGCTTTGTGGACAGGAGCACGATCTTGTTGAAACAAGAATGGGTACACTCTAAACTGTTGCCACAATGCAGGCAGCATGGAATTGTATGTCGAGATATCCTTCCGTCTTCAGAGTTCCCTTCACAGGAATAAGAGGATCAAGCCCGAACCATTATAAGCAGCCCCAAACCGTTATGCTTCCACCATCAAACATAACTTGCGCACAATACAATCACGCAAAAGACGTTCACCACACCCAGACTCTACCATCGGATTGCCAGAGCGTGTACCGTGATTCGTCGCTCCATAGCACTTGACGCCATAGCTGAAAGCTCCATTTTTGGGGAGCTTGCACTACTGTAAGCGAAGCTAGGCATTGGTTACGGTAATGCTTAGTTCATATGCAGCTGCTCGCCCATGAAAACTAAAACTTCGCAGCTCTCGACGAACTGTCATTGTGCTGACGTTGCAACCAGGAGCTTCCTGAAATTCCGAACAAACTATTTCCGTCGATTGCATGCGATTCGCTTTGATAACTCTCTTCAGCACTCATCAGTGGTCGCTTTCTACTAGACGAAATAGTCGACCAGGCCGCGCATGCACAGTTGTAGAGCCTATACGTTTCCACTTCACGATAACATCATTTACGGTGGAACGGGCCACACGTAACATGACAGAAATCTCATGAACAGATTTTCAACAGTGATGAAAAACAATCACTTCACCACGTTCAAACTCATTTAGCTCGCGTTTTCCTCCCATTTTACTTTCTGACTTTAAAATTAAATTTGTTAACACGTCTGACTTCTTTTATACTTGTCTAAGAGCTAGAAATTAGACACCACTGACAGAATCCACCACTTACAGGGATGTTCGGAGACTTTTGATCATTATTTGTATAAAATTGGACTAGTTCATTTTCAGAACAGGGGTGTCCGATGAATTTGTAAAATCTCAAGATCTCAAGGCAGGGGTCAGAGAAATACCCAGGAGAGGATATTATCCTCCCTTTAAACTTCTAGCGAAAAGATCAAAGAATAAGGAAAATATATTTCATAAAAAGGATAGAATTTAAATTCAAGTTGTGCTTGGGGGGGGGGGGTGACGACCGAAGTTAATCCAGTCCCCAAGTCTCCAGAAAGGAAGAAACCGAGGCCCCAGTGGGCTTCCAGTAGAGGTAGAAAAAGATAAGATATGATAGGAGCGCCCCTAACGGCGCAAAGCCTTGATCTTGAGTTAAAGCTACCTAACACATGAACTTGTAAAATGTCAATTTGTGGAAAACCCCTTATCATCCAGGTACTTTCAGAGAGTCAAAGAAAAACTGATCACTATATCGTCGATATCTTTTTGAATTTTCATAATATTCCAGTGGATTTTTTATAGAAGTTGCCCTACAGTATTCACTACAAAATCATGAAAGAAAACTATTGCTATGTTTCGCGCCTGCGCAGTAAAAACTTAGTTTCTTCAAACGCTTATATCTCATCGTATATTCAATGCTTTAATTTTCAATTGAAGTACAATGTTTTTATTGGACGTTGACAAATGTTCTGTAAGTTTCGTGAAATTTGATGGGAAACCTATGGATATTGTAAACAAAAAATATGTAACAAAATTTGTGTTTTTTTTTTAAGAAACGTTTATATCTTTGAATATGCGTTTTTGTTTTACGAAAATGCTTATACACATTGAGCAAAGCTAGTTAACTATTTTGTGAAAGTTACAAATCATTTCCAGCTTTTTATGATACAGGGTGATCAAATATATTTTCCCCTTTTTTCAATATCTTGGTGGTCCCCTAAATGCACAAGTCACCGAAACTTTACTGGAAAGCGTGCTTTCAAGCATGTTCTTCACATCGCGAAAGTTACAGAACACTTCGCCAAGTATTTGTATAAAAATTCGAAAAACATTCTAACATTCAAAGTGTCCGGATACTTTTGATCATATAGTGTAGATGATAACTGATATAAATTCAGCATTAAATTTTAGAGGAAATAAGCGTTTCACTAAATATTTCCACAACCGAGTATTTTTTCACTTCCAGTTCAGAAAATTTCTTAAAAACATCTATTTACCAAGATTTGCTATGGATAGAAATTTCTACATCCTGGTATTTGTTCATTTCCAGTTCAGAAAATTTCTTTAGAACATCTATTTATCAAGATTGGCTATCGATATAGCTTAAGTGATAACTGATATGAATTCAGAATAGAATCCCAGAGGGGGGAAATGACTCACTAAACATGTCCACTTCCGATTTTCAAGACTTTTGATTCAAAACTTTGCATTTCCTTGAACATCTATTTCTTAAAATCGGATATAAATAAATCTTAGATAAAGACTAATATGAATTCAGCTTCTATTTTCGGGAGAGGCGGGGGTGGGGCGTAGGTGTGTCATGAAGAATTTTCACTTACGGTTTTTGCCACTTACGGTTTCTGCCACTTGCTGTTTAAAAAAATATCCAGATTAGCTACATATAAAATTTAGATGTTGACTGATATGGATTCAGCATCAAGTTTTAGATAATTTTAGGGAGTCAATAAGAATTTCCACTTCCGGTTTTCCGAAAATTCATTCGATTGTATGAAAAAAGTTTTCAAAAGAATATATATCCGATTAGTTCTTACGAAAACGTACACATCCCTTGCCACCATATAAAATCTTCATACATTTTTTGTTGGACATTATACTTGAGATTACGCTATGCCATGTTTGATCAAACAGGATTCTACTATACTCATATTAGTCTCAATAATGATGTTATATTACCCTTTTAAAATGTGCTATAATGTATTTTATATATGCGTAATTTTCATATAATGAGTTAAAATGAAAATTATAAATCAATTTCTAATTTAATCTATACATATCCCAACCTTAAAATCGTATGACACAAGATTAACAAGAAAGATCAATCATGCTTAAAGCATTGATTATGAAACACTTTCCAACTTCAATGCAATTTTATTTAAACAAATCTAAAATGCAATACATTCTCGGTAATATTTTGAAACTTATCACAATACTGCATTAATTTATTATATTTGAAAACTTAAACCTTCATCGAAAAAAATGAACTTCATTCAAATGACGGCATTGAAATATAAATTGCCTAGTTTAAACATCTCTAAAATGTTATACATTCCTCGGTAATAGTTTTAGAATTATCATAATACTACGATAATTTATTATATTTGAAAACTTCATCGAAAACAACTGAAATTCATTCAAATGACGTCATAGAAAAAATAACACGTCTGGATCTCTCTATAAAAACAGGATTTCATTCATAACTTTCTCCCATTCAATTCATTCATCACAATACTATAATAATTTATTTTATTTAAACATTTTGTTTAAGACCATGGAGCTACAAAAAATTAAACTCTATGCTTGAAACTTCATCGAAAAAAATCGTCCTTCTCTTTATGAAATCAATTAATATTTCATTCATATCAGCCATGAAGAGTCCATGGACTAAATTATTTTGTGTTAAAAAAATACAGGAATTCTAATACAACTCATTCTATATATTTTGCTGTTTACATTTCAAATAGGTGAAAAATAGGCTTAGTTGTGGAAATAATCAAATTTAGATGAGCATTTAAACTCAAATATATTGTCATTGCGTTGTTTCAGTATGTAGATGCACAGAACTTAAGCAAAAATAAAGTAGTTTTAGGACGGATACAACACTCAATATGAATTAAAAAGAACTTAAAAAAATCACGATTTTGAAACAAGATGGATGCCATACATCATTTTGAAGTGGGTCATGTGTTTGTTTCATATCATGGTCACGTGATCGTTTCATATAAGAGGTGTAATTATTATTTTAATTTTTATTTAAAAAACTACTGAATATATTTCGCTGAATTTTTTTTTTATATATTTTATGGAACAATTTGAATATTACCTAAAATTTTCGAAGCAATTTGTGAATTTTAAATCCGCTTAAAAAATGTTTGAAAAATTAGGTCTCATAGGGCTCAATGTATTTCATTTTTTCGACCCGGGTTCAATCCAAAACTAATTGGGTAATATTATTCATTTATATTCCCATAGGTTCTACAGACCTTCTGAACAACATACTAAAATTTCATTTTGATTAAGTCATTTTTACGGCAGTTATCGTACTAACAGACAGACAGACAGACAGACAGAATGAACAAAGTCATAAACACTTTTCAACTTTGTTGTAAAGTGTTAACAAAATGTAAAATTCAAAATATTGATAGCGTCGATACGATACAGTATCTAAAGGATATCTAAAGGTCATCTAGGGAAGTCCGTATCAGGGGAAATTTTTTGAGAACGAAGAGAGTTTTCCTTATTTTTTAATATAGCTGCATAAGAAACCCCTATGGCGCTATACCAGACAACTTTCGGGAGGCTGACACCCCCCCCCCCCTTTTTTATAAGGGACGAAAAGCTATCTCTCTCCCTTTTATAGATAGAGAAAGAAAGTCAATTACAAATTTGTAGAACGCTGACAAATTAGTATAACAATGTGTTTGTCCGACAGAAAAAGCTGAAAAAACTCTGAAAACTAGGGAATTTAACGCATTTAATATAACACATATTTAACGTGCCCGTACTCTTCGTACACATGGGACAATTTGGACAAAGCAGGGAATCGAACTCTGGTCCTCCTGGTGCAATCCCCTTGCCTTAACCACTGGTCTGTCCCTTCCCGATCGAAAAGTTATCGGGCAGTTCTGAAATAAGCAAATAATTCGTTAAGTTCTTAGCTAATCTGCAAAATTCCAGAACTCGCCAGAAGTTGCCAAATTTGCTATATTTCGCCAAATTCGTCGCCAGGGACACTGAATTTGTCGCGATGGTTAAGAAACCCAGACCTTCAAATTAAAGCATTAGTTGAATATGTGTAGCAATAGGATGTCTCTTTCGTTATATACACTCACTTCCAAAAGTTAAGCTCGCAATGCAAATTTTCATTTTTCGAAAGAGTATTTGAATTTGAGTGGCTCAAAATCGCTGCGGATGTAGATGGCAGTATGCAAATATCGTATATTACAGCCAATCACGATTGACTGTCCGGATATATGCTAATTAGCAATCGTTGAAGACGCCAGCATTCTGAAGGGTTTGAGGAAGTGCATTTAAATGCTGATACGAAGTGTTTATAACTTTTGTAGGATTATTTTTGATATTATTCGTGTTTCTATGGTTGAAAGAAGACGAATGGCAGATAGTGAGCGCTGGCGTGCTGTCGGACGCATTGAAGCAGGACAGTCAATCAAAGATATCGCTATTTTCTTTGGTGTTGATCATTCGGTAATTTCTCGATTATGGAAACAATTCCAAAACAAGTCAAGCAGTTGTCCGGGGACCTGTGTCCGGTCGTCTAAGGGTTACCACCGCCTCTTATGATCGGTATATTGCTATAGTAGCCAAGCGGAATCGACGAGCGACCTCCACAACTGTTACATCCATGGTTGCATCCATGGTTGCAGCGGCATTTGGTAAGATAATATCTGCAAGGACTGTGTGCCGAAGACTCCACGTGAAGGGACTGTATGCCCGAGTACCACGTTTTTGTGTTCTACTAATCATCCATGCCAGAGGGGCAAGATTAAAGTGGAGTCGTCAACATGTCAATTGGACTGTCTCAGATTGGTGTAACTTCCTGTTCACGGACGAGTTCAGATTTGTCCTGGAATCAGATAATAAGCGTGTAAGGGTCTGGAACGAAAGAGGCACACGCAGTCAGACCAAGAAAATCATCGAACATCACGCATTCAGAGGTGGCAGCGTCATGGTGTGGGCTGGAATTTCAATGGGATATCGCACAGAGCTGCGCATCATTAAAGGCGGTTCTGTGACGGCTGCGTATCATTAAAGGCGGTTTTGTGGCGACTGCGCGGTATCGGGATGAAGTCCTAGACCCCATTACTAGACTCTACGCTGCAGCAGTTGGTCCCGATTTCCTCCTTATGGACCATAATGCCCGTCCTCATCCAGCTAGCATCGTTGACGAATACCTGGAAAGTGAGGGCATTTCTCGTATAGAGTGGTCGGCGCATTCCCCCGATCTTAATTCCCATTGAAAACTTTTGGAATGCCCTCGGGCTTCCTGTCTCTGCACGTTTACCTCCTCCAGCCAGTCTCAGAGAGTTGGAAACTGCCCTATTGGAGGAATGCCCATTACTGGCATCTGCATCGGTTGATCACCTCCTTGAAAGCGTGGAAAATCATTGTAAAGTTTGTGTAAAGGTCCGGGGTGGTCACATACCATATTATTGTGAGTTTTGTTTGCCTTTAAACATCATTTTGTTAATGACCCAAATGTCAGGTCATCATATAATTTACGAAAAGTAAATATTTTTTTCATCTTTGTACGTAATGCTTGTTTTCCTTAATACATAAACACATTTGCTACTTTCATGTACAATTTTAAGTTAATCAAAGCTTTACTTTTCCATTTTTGTTGATTTACCTTCCGTGCTTAAGGCCCCGCTAACCGTTCAATGAAACTCAAATCCGCGACAATCTGTTCCCTAGATGTCGCTTGTAAAAATGGCATGGTTGCAAGAATTCAACTTTTAGCTCTGTTTTCACAGTCCCTTTTCCTAATTGAGCTGCCCATCATCGAAATGATTTTCCCACCAAAAAGTAAGCCTCTCTTTGTATCCTATTTCGGGACGCACTAAAGCCATAAATTCCGGTACCCTTATCCCGGGTGAGGGAGTGTCACGATACAATGCCTTGTGGTCATGGGCACTGCATTGAATAAACCAGTTCAGTTTCAGCCCTCTGAAGAGAAAGAAAGAGTTTTGAATTGCTCTTGTCTGATGCCATATCGTACTGATGATTAGATTATTTTATTGGAAATTTGCGTAAATTTTCAAATAAAGTTGATTTGAAAGTTGGAGCCAGCAGCAGAATTACTTTGACATTTATTAATAACACCAAATTGGGTTTAAAATTGGAAAACTGATGTGAAAGACAATGTAAGATTCCTGTTTATTGAATTGTTATTGCATACATCGTAAGATTCCTGTTTATTGAATTGTTATTACATACATCGTTCTATAAGAAAAAAGAAATCTTCCACTTCAAAAATACTAGAGTAAAATATTTTATCTCCATCGGCAACTAGTGTTTATTTAAATCTTTAAATCAACAGTAATTGCAATAGACGTCGATGTTGGCGTATTTCAAACATTTTAGAGTATACACGCAAGACTTAAGTCACTGGTGGAGGGGGGGGGGTCGATGCCAGACTAACTGATCTCCGTTGACACTGCAAATTTCTGCCATTTGCAATGCTCAAATTTCATCGTGAACAAGTTCAGAGTCCTTGTCAGAAGCTCATGACAGAAACACAAGATTGCAGCCAACCAGTGGCCAGAGGGGACTGACCCCCTCCATGATAAAATATACTAAGCCTTCCCTGATGAAAGAGAATATTCGATTTTCATCGGTGACATGGAATTTAATACAAGATCTAACCCAAATGTTGCATAAAAAGTTGCTTTGTAATTATTTCTTTATAAACTAGGGGGCTCCCCCCACCATCCTAAACTAATAGATCGAATTTCACAAAATTTGGTAGATAAGTCACTTGTGGGTTACCCTGGTGCTAATTGGATTTTGGTACGATTCCGAAAAAGTAACCTACCCTTTCATGTAAAATGACCCGAAAAATCCCCAAACTCTAAAATAAAAAACTACGTATGCTCAAATATATTAATTAAATGTTTGTTTTATACACAATTTTTAACAATGAAAAGAATAAGATCAACTGCATTACATCAGGGCTAGCCGTTCTCGAGATATTTTAGTTTTTTCGCATTTACGCTGGGCCACTGTTGAAAAAATGTCCAGTTACCAACTCAGAACGAAAATTGAATTGAAAATGCCAATTCAGTGTCATTTTTTAAAATAATTGTGGACGTAATTTTCTGTAATTAAACTCAATATAATGAATTACTGAAGAAATGGGGAACGTGAATACGAGTCTGCAGAAAAAGTCATGTGCTGCCCACATCAGATTTTTTAATGTGCAACTGGAATTTTTCACTGTCATACATATATTCTTACTTTACCTGCAATACATGGCAATATATAGGGAAAATATTGAAATCGTGCCGAAAATCACAATTCGAGTTTTCGACGAATCGACACATTTTGAGATCTCTAGAACGTGAAAAAAAAAATCTGATGTGGGCAGCACATGAATTTCGCTGCAGACTTATATCGACGTTCTCTTTATTTTAATTAAATTTAATTCACTTTTAATTCAATTTTCGTTCTCATTTGATAACTGGACTTATTTTCAAAGGTGCCGTAGAGAAAATACGAAAAAACTAAAAGCAGGCAAAGAGTTTTCAAGCTTATATCGTATTTAGCTACTAAACTCATATATTGTGTTTAGCCAATAAATTCATATAGCCGATTGTTGAAAAAGAAAAAGAGTAGAGCGGGTATATCTTCTAATACAATTGTAGTGTTTTCATTTAGTATATTGAAACGGGATAAGAATGTTTCATTCAGATCTGCAAATTCAAAGCTACGAATTTGGAGGGATATCGCTAATTTGACAACTTTTCTTAAACTTTGCCAAATTGACGGAAATGTCGCCAAATTGTTATAAACGACACACAAACAGCTGCCATAAACCTTCGGGTTGGTCGTGTGGCTTGGGTCTTCTACATATCAATGAAATTTTTTTTTGTTTTGTTAGAAGAGAGTACTGAAATGATGTTCGGTTAGCATTTATCTGTCAGACCAACCATCCTACTTAGTAATACATTTAGCGAATTTTTAAAATGTCACCAAATTGATAAAAATGTTTTCAAATCTATAAAAATATCTTGAAATTGATAAAATTGCGCTACATAAATGATATTAATTGTTTTTTGTTAGGGGATAGTATTGTGATGATATTTCGTCAATTTGTCGCAAAGTGGAACTGTCAGTTCTACAGTCCCACTTGGCGATAAATTTGGCAGTTTTTTAAAATGTCGCTAATTTGACGAAACTGTCGCCAAATGTGCCATAGAAATATAACTATTTAGACGATATTTTTTCTACCAATTTATTTGAAGCAAATGATATCATGTCGCTTAGCAACGAATTTAAATCCAATGTGTTTATGCGGCAGACGATTTTTATTAAATCCTTTCCGATTTGAATAATGAAGATATGTATATAAAATAAATTTCATTGCCATTTCATTTTGGACTGGATAATATCAATTATACTCTTCAGGTTTAAACATTATTATTATTGATATTTTCCGGAATTATTGATTCAGGGATTATTGATATTTTTAAGTTATTACGCCATTGTTTTATTGCGGCAAAAATTGCTGACACACGCATATTGTACGTTGTACGAGTAATCTTCTAGGAATGCACGGGTATATCTTCTAACCTACGAGAATATAAGTAGTACAGGTATATTGGCATATATTTTGACATATATTGGCATATATATTGGAATCAAGTACAGTCTTCTGGTATGAAGATTAAGGGGATTAATTATATATTCAATTTATTACGTCGTCTGTTGTATTTTACCAAAAAACATTTGAGACTCATATTGCAAAACGGGTAATCTTCTACTAATAATCGGACATTATAAGTAGTACGTGTATATCGTCCCATATAATTTTAGCACTTTAATTTTGACATATATTGGAATAAATGACTGTCTTCAGATTTAAAGATTACGGGTTTATTGGTATTTTCAATTTATACATGTAATCTACTAATACAGGTTATATTTTCTAATATTCGCGTATATAATTAGTACGGGTCCCATACAATTTTAACGCTTTTATTTTGCATATATTGATTCAATTCCATATATGTTTTTTATATTTGCTTACATAAGGGGTCCAAGATGTTTTATTCTTCAGATATGTCCATGAAGATAATTTTATATAGCGAGAACAGAGATTCTTAAACTTCTTTTTAGGAGCATTATATTAAATATTTTAACAGAATATTTTGATTAAACATGTCATTTAGTATACTATAAGAATTTGGGCATGATTATGAATTTCAAGTTTCTTTATATTATATACTCCGTACGAAGAACGGGTATGCTGCTAGTTACCAAATAAAAACAAAAATTGAATTAAAAATGCAAATTTAGTATTATTTGGTGCAATTAAACTCGATCTAACGAATTATTAAAAAATAAAGAAAATATGAATTGGAATCTACGCCACCTTTGAAAATAAGTCCGGTTACCGAATGAGAACGAAAATTGAATTAAAAGTGAAACAAATTTAATTAAAATAAAGAGAACGTTAATATAAGTCTGCAGGGAAAGTCATGTGCTGCCCACATAAGATTTTTACTTTCCCTGCAATACATGGTAATGTATAGGGAAAGTATTGGAATCATGTCGAAAATCGCAACTCGAATTTTCGACGGATCTACACGTTTCAAGACCTCTAGAATACGAAAAAACCATTTTTAGCGTGACATCTGTCACTGTGTCTGTCTGTCTGTGCAGATTTTGTATCCACTGTAACTAAAAAACTAATGGACCTAATTTCACAAAATTTGGTAGGTAAGTCTGGTGTTGATTCATTTTGGGTACGATTCGGGATAAAAGAACCCGCCAATTTTTGCGAAATGGCCCGCAAATGCTTGTATCCACTCTAACTAAAAAACACTCTAACTAATAAATATTTGTTTCGTGTTCTAGAGGTCCAAAACGTGTATAGATCAGTCGAACACTCGAGTTGCGATTATTGACACGATTCCAATACTTTACCTATATATTATATACCATATATTGTAGGGAAAGTAAAAAATCTGATGTGAGCAGCACATGACCTTGCCTACAAATTAAAATTCATTTTCTTCTTACTTTCCCTGCAATACATGAAAGATATTGGAATCATATCAAAAATCGCTATTCGAATTTTCAACGGATCTACAAGTTTCGAGACCCCTAGAACACGAAAAAAAAAACATTTTCAGCGTAACGTCTGTGTGTGTGTCTGTCTGTGCAATGTATGTATCTACTCTCACTCTAAAAGTAATTGACCAAATTTCAAAAATTATTCAAGGTAAATTACTTGTGGTGATCCTGGTGCTAATTAGATTTTGGTATGATTCGGGAAAAAAGAACCTACCTCCTTTTGAGAAATGACCACAAAAATCGCATGTATCCACTATAGCTAAAAATACTAATTTATCAAATTTCACAAAATTTGTTAGATAAATCTCTTGTAGGTTACCCTGGAAAGATTTGGGAAAACAGTACCATTTTTTTTTTTCTTTTTGCAAAATGCTACGCAGAAATCATTAAAATATAAAATAAAAGTTCACGTATTCTCAAATATATCAATTAAATGTTGGTTTTGCAAGTAATTTTTGACGATAAAAAGAATAAGACCAACCCCATTATTCTAGCATTAGCCGTTTTCCAGATATTTTAGTTTTTTCGCTTGTTTGCTACGCCGCCTTTGAAAATATGTCCAGATAACACACACACAAAAAACCAAAATTGGATTAAAAGTGTAAATTCGGTGTTTTGTACAATTAAATTCAATTTAATGAATTATTAAATAAATAAATAAGGAGAAGATGAATTAAAGTTTATAGGGAAATTCATGTGCTGCCCACATCAAATTTTTTTTAAATTTCTCTGCAGTACATCGTAATATATAGGGAAGTATTGAAATCATGTCGAAAATCCCAACTCGAGTTTTCGACGGATCTACACGTTTTGAGACCTCTAGAACAAGTAAACACTATTTTTAGCGTGACGTCTGTGTGCGTACAGATTTTGTATTCACTCTAACTCAAAATTTAATTGACCGAATTTCATTGAATTTTATAGGTAAATTATTTGTGGGTGACCCTGGTTCTGATTAGATTTTGATACAATTCGGGATAAAAGAACCTTTTTTTTTTGCCAAAGTTCCAGCAAAAAATGCCTGTAAATGTGTAATTGTAATTATTGAAAGTCCTTATTTTTTTCTTTAAATTCATAAAAAGGGGGGGGGGGATGTTCGTCCTAACCGAGTTTTAATTCAATAGGGTTTCACTAATCACTGAGTGCGATAGTTGTATTAAATTATTTCTAAAACGCTTCATTCGTTTATGAGATATCGCGGCCGCAGGCTCACACAGATTACTTCAAATACGTTCGATTCGAGTTCAGGGATACCTGAAACGTACTCTTCAGTCAAAAACTCGTATTTGAATTTTAAACCATGCCACAGTACTTTGGAAATAATTTGGTACGATTCTCACACTCGATGACTAGTGGAACCCTATTGATTTAGTTGTTAGGATCCCCCCCCCCCTCAATATTATTCCCTGTGTATTATATATTATGCATATAGGGAAAGTAAAAATATATTGTGATGAACTGAAAAGGAAAATAATGCACACTTGCTACGGCTCCCGTGGACTAAAAATCTTAAACCCACTTTTGTAGACAGTCTATACATTCTGAAAACTAATTATGTAATGCTTTCAGCAAGAAGTACTGCAATATTGGTAGAAAAAAAAAAGAATTGGAAAGACAAATATTTCTTTCAAAAATGAAAAACAGATTTGTATCAACAACAAAAGGGTTTGAACTGAAATCTTGCACAAAACTGCTTTGGAAACTTCTACGAATTCTGGGGAAAAACTCTATTGTCCCAGTCCCCCATGAAACCACAGAACCAGAGAGTTGTTGCTTCTAGAAGCAGGGAACTATAGAGGGCTGTACTTTCCTTGATTACGACTGTCAAGCAAATACATTATCACCCTCCCCACATAAAGATCTATTGCTGACAGACAGAGATTGTACAACCCACAACGTGTGACTTACAGGGTTGCCGTAAACTTATCTTAATTCTGTTCTACATATCTGCACTTGAAATAGTTTTTGGATCATTAAAAATAGATTTTATAATGACAACATTATAATATTTGCTGATATCAATAGAAAAATGTATTACTATTTTTTTTTTGTAGGCCAAATATTCAAATTTCCTTTCAAACTTGCTACAGAAGCTTCCTAATGGCAAATTCCGTTGTGTTGTTAACATTTAAATTCATTTTTGAAACACTTTAAATTTAAATATTAAAAAAAATCGTACGACAACTGAAACGTATGTGTTTCTCCTTTAATATCGAACAATCTGTTAACATTTACAGGTAAAATTTACGAAGGAATCTTCTAAACAAATTTCCCCATTGGTTAACATGGAGGCAGCTCATAAGTTGTGGTGAGGTATGAGTCCCCTTAACTTTTGGAAGCCAGTGTACTTCCATATCATCCCAATCACATTTCTTTCATGATTTAATCTATACCCTTAGATGTTTTAAATCAAAAATTACAAATTAGCTGCAACAATGGAAATAGTGTAAAACTATTGAATTATTACTTTAATCATAACAATATGATCTCAATTTCTCACTTAACAGTGGAAAAATACCTTTTAAATAATAAACAAAAGCAACAATAGTTCCATAAAAATCAGCAGCTTCTCTCGGCACATATCTGCACAGAGAGATATATTTAATCAAAAGCCATTAGATAATATTCAATTTCGTCTTTGTGCAGAGAATTATTAGCTAAACAGACAGTGAGAAATAATTTCAAGAATATCGGTAAATTTCAGAAGCTACAATAAGGAACTAAGTTTCAGGTAAGATTCATCACGAGTCACCATAATATTAACTTAGCACAATTGATGACAAAGAATGTATGTTTCGCATTATCATATTAGATTTAAAGGTCCATAAGAAAATCTCTCATGAATCAGTGGCTAACGCCATCACTTTTTAATAGAATATCTCTTTTATTTACTATCATACAATAGTATCTAGTGAAAAGTTTACAAAAATAAAAAGTTTAACTATAGATTATTTCCCTTCAGTACCAAGTTTTTATACCCAGGAATTCCGAAAATCGTCTGCTTATCCATTGAATTCAATAGGATCAATGGAATCCAGTCAGCTTATCTAATTGGATCAGATTACTTATTCAATGTTACACAGATAATTGGCAAAATACATTTAGTGACTAATTTGGCGAACTTGGCCTCGAATTTGACACAATATTGCCAGCATTGCGACTTTTGGAAAATGTCAACAAGTTGGCGAACATTCAATGTCTCTGATAATTAAATTAGGGGGGTTTTTTAACACTTCACAACAAAGTTGAAAAGTGTTTATGACTTTGTTCATTCTGTCTGTCTGTCTGTCTGTCTGTCTGTCCGTTAGCACCATAACTGCCGTAAAAATGACTTTATGAAAATAAAATTTTAGTATGTTGTTCAGACGGTCTGTAGGACCTATGGGAATATAAATGAGTAATATCACCCAATTAGTTTTGGATTGAACCCGGGTTGAAAAAATGAAATACATTGAGCCCTATGGGACCTAATTTTTCAAACATTTTTTAAGCGGATTTAAAATTCACAAATTGCTTCGAAAATTTTAGGTAATAGTCAAATTGTTCCATAAAATATATAAAAAAAAATTCAGCGAAATATATTCAGTAGTTTTGTAAATAAAAATTAAAATAATAATTACACATCTTATATGAAACGATCACGTGACCATGATATGAAACGATCACATGACCCACTTCAAAATGATATATGGCATCCATCTTGTTTCAAAATCGTGATTTTTTAAAGTTCTTTTTAATTCATATTGAGTGTTGTATCCGTCCTAAAACTACTTTATTTTTGCTTAAATTCTGTGCATCTACATACTAAAACAACACAATGACAATATATTTGAGTTTAAATTCTCATTCAAATTTGATTATTTCTACAACTAAGCCTATTTTTTACCTATGTAAAATGTAAACAGCAAAATATGTAGAATGAGTTGTATTAGAATTACTGTATTTCTTTAACACAAAATAATTCAGTCCATGGAGTCGGCATGGCTGATATGAATGAAATATTAATTGATTTTATAAACAGAAGGACGATTTTTTTCGATGAAGTTTTAAGCATAGAGTTTATGAATTGTAGCTCCATGGTCTTAATTTTTAAATAAAATAAATTATTATAGTATTGTGATGAATGAAATGAATGAAATCCTGCTTTTATAGAGAGATCCAGGCGTGTTATTTTTTCTATGACGTCATTTGAATTTATTTCAGTTGTTTTCGATGAAGTTTTCAAATATAATAAATTGTCGTAGTATTATGATAGTTTTAAAAATATTACCGTGGAATGTATTGCATTTTACAGATATTTAAACCAGGCAATTTATATTTCAATGCCGTCATTTGAATGGAGTTCATTTTTTTCAATGAAGGTTTAAGTTTTCAAATATAATAAATTAATGTAGTATTGTGATAAGTTTTAAAATATTACCGAGGAATGTATTGCATTTTCGACTTTTTAAAATAAAATTGCATTGAAGTTGGAAAGTGTTTCATAAGCAATGCTTTAAGCATGATTGATCTTTCTTGTTTATCCTTGTTGCTGTATAGGAATTAATTTAATTTTCCGGATTCAAAATATGCCGATTTTCACTCTTCCTGGGATATTTTATTAGGGGTTGTAAAAAATGTGTGTTTTGTTTATAAGCTCCCCCCTCCTCCAAAGAGGAATCTGGGGGTCGCAAAATAATAACGTTTTGTTAAAAGGATAGAATTGTAATTCTGCTTTGTTAGGGATTCGGTCGTATATTAATAATGATTGGAAAAAATGCATGCAGTTTGCGTACGTCTGGGGATTTTTAAAGTGCAAGTGCTGTAAGCGGGTGGATAGGAGAAAGCATTTTACCTAACTTTGTATCCGATCATATGACTTGCTTGATAGTAACGGATTTTTTTTTTGCAATGTGCTATATTTATAAGTTGAATTCTCTGATATATAATTTCACAGAAACATACATAATATTCCTTCATACTGGCACTAATATATTTGCACCTACAACAGTAATACATTTTCCGTCTAAAGACACAAACAGAAATGCCAAGGCAACTAAAATTCGCGCATTTACACATCAAATAACCCTTGGTACTATGTTATGCTTGGTACTATGTATGTTATGCTTAAATATCATTAGAAGATTATACAGTGTTCTTAGAAAAATCCTTAAGCACTCCAATAACTTTGTAAAAAAAAAGTCCTTGAGTGTACACATTAGATCTATATGTAGCAAGATAACCATGCCCGATCAAAATAGAGTGATTAAAACGCCCTAGATGTGAATTTAAAAAATTGGAATGACAAACACGACTGGTCTTGTTCAGTTAAAAAGTTAATTAGAAAAAAACGAAAGTTAAGTTTCGAAAAAATCCTCAGCTGGAATCAAGACCTTGGATAACTGCCGCCATAGTTCCAGGCCTATAAAGCCTACTATGTCTGGTGACCACTTGTGTTTATCACCATCCACAAATCTTCGTTTTCTTTCAGCTTCACTTCAGAACTCTACCATGAGCAACCACAATTACGATGAGTTGGAAGAAGACGAACTCTCTGATGACCCTCCTGCCAAACCAGCAACGACTAAGAGTCGGATTCAGCAACAGTTCCGAAAAGCATGCCGGGGAATGACTCACGCTGTGAGGTCTGTCAAGAAAGGCCAGGACCGAGTGACAGAGTTCGTGGACGACCAGATAACAGGAGCAGTCAACGGAAGAGTCTCCATCCAGTTTGAAAGGTGGATCATGAAACTGGCCCAAACTTACCCTTAGATCGGTTACAGTGACTGCACAATGAGTATAAATATCCCTATTTAAAAGAAGGCATTTTCATACAGAAGCAGGCTTCAATGAATATATTAGTAGTTCAAGCAGATATAAAAAATGTTTAAAATCATTTAAATCGTGTTGGTCATTTATTTAAACAACATAATAAACTCAGTTTTATTCATATGTAATATAATCTTAATAAAATAATATTAAACTCCTGAAAAAATAATATAAAGTTTAATTGAACGTCTTTTTGTGTGTGTGGGGGGGGGGGGGAGACTAGGTTGGCCAATCTGAAAATTCGCAAACACCGAAAGGTATAGATGGAATTAATTTATAAGAGAAATGATTCATAAACTTTGATGTAAACTGTGACATTATTTTAAAGATAAAAATTCACATTATTGGAAACATTTCCAATTAATACATATTACGCAAATTACAACCATTAAAGTGCCTATAGATCACCCACCACCTACCTCTCATGGACTTTTCCGCGGTCAATTCCGCTCGGCAGCGCAAAACTGCCAACAAGGTTCTCTAATATAAGGTTGGACAGTCAGCCCGGAAACCAATCAAAAAGTTGTCAGCTTGACGTCATGGGAACTAAGTTTCGTCATTCGTAATGTCACGGTCCAGAAAAACTTTGAGAGGAGTTGCCAAAACACAAAAAGTTTTCGCATTATTACAGATAAAAATTGTATGTTAATTTTAAAGGGGCAATATCCAGCCGTAAACAACTTGCACAAAAATTTTAAATTGTGCTGTGCGCACAAAATCCAGTGACGTCCAAGAAAACTTAGTAACGTCGGTGGAGTAAGATGATAGTCGTAGTTAACAAGTTTGGTCTCTCTTGAGAACCCAAAAACAAAATGCGCGAGTTCTTCATTTCCGTACCGTCATATACGCAGAGCCAAGTAAAAAAAACTTATGTGGGAAACACATGTCTTTCCTTATATAATGCAATGAATTTACTACTTTTACAGCATCAAAAAATAGGTTTCTCTTATAGTAGATACTTATATTCTTTCCAAGATATTGAATTTTCGTCAATGAGTCGTCATTTTTATCCATTTGGCGGGATTTTCATTAATTTGGCAACATTAAAAAAGTCACCAAGTTAGCGACATTCCGCCAAATTCGTCGCCAAAATCTCGCCAAGCGTTATGGACGGAGAAATAAGCTATTCTTATAGCAGATAAATGACTATTGGCGTTCAAATACAAGAGTATTACTCAAAGTATATTTTCTCATGAATGGAACGAGCTAGATCTACGAGAATGAGATCACCAAATGTAGCGCATGATATTACATATAAAAAGTGAACATGTTTCTCAACAGTTAATGTATTTTTCTTAATTTATGGGACTTTTTGATAAATTTATTTTTAAAATGTACATTATCTTGAGAACGGTTCATGCTAGCGTTCTAAGGCTTATGTCAATCGTTTTCTAAGGGAAAAGTTACATAAGAAATGTCTATTTGCGTAACTTTATTAAAGGTTTTGAGTTTTTGATAATTTTTTTCAAAATTTCACTCAAAAATTTAGGACGGTTCTGAACATTCGATTACATCTAAAAACAATAGGCTTCCAGTATTCACGGATTATGATTTTCGTACCAAATTTCATTCGAATCGCTCCATTCGTTCGTGAGATATCGTCTCCACAGACTCACTGACACACACACATACTTTCCCCTCAAAAATGGTTGATTCGTGATCAGCGATGCTTAAAACGTGCTCTCCCGTCGAAAACTCGAATTCGAATTTTCGACCCCATCACAATCTTTCCTTATACATCATGTATATAAGGAAAGTAATAATACAGTCACGGCAAGGATAAACACCTTCCCCGGACGAGATCACAGAATAGTTATGAACATGGAGATAAAACTCCTTAAAACAATTATTTTAAAGTTTTTCTGGTAGAAGTATTAAAGACAACTTTAAGAAGTTAATATTGCAATGTTCAGTTACAATATTTAAACTCATTTAAATGTTGTTACTTAAGCCTAGTGTAAACTATGCAACACATTTTGCAAAGTTAAACACAGGCCGTCTATGCTATACACCACATAAGCAACCCGAAATTGAGTTTTATGCGGCCAATCAGCTTGAATTAAAGAAATATATTATTTACACTCCAAAGTGATTCAATCCTTGATAAGAAGTTTCTTGATTCGGAAAGATTTTGTGGGTTTTTCTGTATATTAAAAAAAAATAAAATCCTGCGAATTTTCCACACTGCATTGCGAAAATAGATGGGAAAACATAGTTAAAAAATTTTACATATAGACTAATATGAGTCCGTCAATTTGCAAGACGGATTTAAAATGGTGATTTAAACTTAAGTTAATTATATATTAATTAATTAAATTTAGAATTGGCAGTAATTGGCTTTCAACTCCTCTGGGATGACAGAAATGCCACAAAGGAGGGCAAGCATTTAATTTCATTAAAATCGAAGCACTGAAAATATTAAAATATGCAAGCATTTGCAATTGTGTATTGCAACTGTGATTACTATACACATGAACGATTAAAACCTAATTATTAGTGCAGTTAACAATTATATGTCCTATTGTTAATTTTTATAAACAATTAAACAAAGTAATTGCGAAAGATAGGTGTTGACGATCAGGATTGTTAGAACTTTCTGCGTGCTAAGTTTCTGCTTAACTCATAACGTTTTAATTTGTTTACATTTGATACCGAGTGCTTTGAGATGTATTTCAGGAAAAATTTTCAAGATTTACATAAAAAACGGGAGCAAAATTGAGAACACTGCCTTTAATTAGATGTTGTCATACACTGAAAACATTCTGGATCCTTTGCTCATTTTTTCAACTACTTTGTTGATAATTTCGGTAAACTAGAAGAAAAATCGTAATCACAGACGTTCATGAAAATTTCAACTTAATTTCTGAAATATTGAGTTAATTATCGTCTGCTGAAGTGTTATTTTTGTATTCATATATATTATCATAACTATCAGGAACCTTACTCCCCATTATGGACAGCTGATTCCCCTGTAACATGCTTGCAAGTGTTTTAGTATGTAAGAAAACATTTTTAATTCTAATTATTCATTAGATTTATTTAAAAACGTATAAAGATCTACCCCATAGCAGGCTTGGCGAGCGTAATGAATAGGGTCGAAGCCCCTAGTCCTAAAAAAATCAAATAACTTTTCTTAATTTTATTTACAGTTTAAAAATATCAAAGATTTCTTTTTACAGTATACATACACATTTTCTTTCCTTAAATGTTTCGCGCCTAATTACATTTTTCAGCTCAACCCAGAAATAAAAAGAAAAATATTCATCCTTTCTCAACTCAACAACAAGAAGTTACAAAATGTTTCTCTAGAAATATAGAAGACAAATCTTAAAATGATAAACTGAAACAGCTTCTTTTTAAATTATCTTTCTAACCCAGCCTAAGGGCCGCGGCTGTTGATGAAAACTTTCAGAATGCCCTTTTTCTGCAATCCGTTTTGCTATTTTTTTTTCCAAAAGCGGGAATTTTATAGGTGCCCAATAATCATTTCAGTATGAAGTATTTGCTCAAGTTAGCTGATTCTTCTCAAGATTTCCCAAAAGTTTAGAATAATTATTAAGAAACTGTCAGCAGAATTTTTATTCAGGAAAGGAAATGAAAGTGCAGGGAATAACTTCTGAATTTTTTATATGAAGCATCTTAGAATAAATCTATGAAATGTGACATAAACGAAACGGAAGTATGTAACGGATATGGCACTATATTGTTCCAAAAACATAACGTAAAACCATTGCTATAATTTGGAGATCTGGAGCAGACATTTATGACACATTCGGTCACCTTGATGCCAAATTTGGCGAAATATCGCCATTTTGTAGACTTTTCATGAGTTTTCTAGAAACTTCTCAAATTTTGTAAATTGGTTAAAAACTTCACGAGGTATATGTTTTTTCCAGAACTTTCCACAGAGGGTATGGTTTATAAGATCAGTGGTTGGAAAAACTACGTTATTATTGTAGCGATCTACAACTACATTATGACAAATGTAGTTAACTACAACTACAACTACTGTTTTTAAAAGTAGTGACTACAAACTACTTTTAAAATGTAGTCACTACATAACTGCTTTTATAAGACGAATTTTGCCACAGCTTCAATTTTCACAAAAGTTAAGGATATGGGTATATTGTAGTAATTTAACATACTTATTCTGATTAATTAAAATTTTCTGATTCCCAAATTTACTGATCAACTTTCCAATCGTTACACTTTTAACCACTTCTGAAAACAATAAAATAAAATAAAAGTATAAACTTTAAAATCAAAGACAACCAAAAATAGGTTTTTAAGTCCTTTAATAAAATCTCCTTTCCTCAGCGTACAAAAAATTACACGGGCAAAGCGCTGTGGCGCCAACGACCCTACCGTGCTGAAAACACCGGTTCTCGTTAGATCACTGAAGTCAAGCAGTATCGGGCACGGTTAGTACTTGGGTGGGTGATCACCTGGGAATACCGCGTGCTGTTGGCACATTTCGGGTGCGGTAGCCCGGTGGTTTGCGCGCTGGATTTGCACGCTGCCACAACTGCCGCCGTGCTCATTCGGAGTACGATCACGTTAAACATGTAGGTCCGTATATCTTTCCGAGAGGTTGGTGGTAGGGTAAGAAGGGTACGATCCCTGTGGATGCCTCTTCCACTGGGTTCCGGTCTAAATTGGGTGGCACTTCCCGGCCGTCCATACAGTTACCTTACACCTTTCTGGTAGGTCGGACGGTCTGGGTCTCAACAACAACATGATTAGATGTGTTTAATTATTGACCTCGCATAAAATTTAAAAGAACATTTTGTCTCTCTTATACATATAATAATGTATATGACAAAACAGTTTATTATGACACTATATGGAATTCATATGGTGTCAAATGCTTGCCACATTGTGATGCCCGAAAGCGCTTTGGCCGTGTAATTTTTGTACGTCGAGAAAAGGAGATTTTATTAAAAGACTTTAAAACCTGTTTTTGGTTGTCTTTGATTTTAAAGTTTAATTAAAGTTGACGTGTATCCATTTTATTTATTAAAAGTGTAAAATAAAATAAAAGTGAAAACTATTTATTTAAAAACATGTTTGTTCATTTATAGTAGAATTTGCATCTCAAAATTGCAATCAGATAAGCAGGATCTTTTGGGACATAACACATCTGAATACATCCATCTAAAATATCAACTTCATGAGGCAATGGTGTTCCTAACCCTGCAGCCATTCATTGTACATCGTTGCGCAGAACACTAAATTTCATACAAATGGAGAAAGGGTGATCACATGATATATAGATTGGCACCTTGTTTGTTTACCGAAGCAACGTTAAAAGTAGCGGAAAAACTCGATACAAACTAGTGATTTACTGTATCGCGCTACTCGCTGCACTACTTATTTTTAAAAGTAGCTCATTACACTACAAACTACGAGAAAAAGTAGTGACTACTGTAGTTTCGCTACTTCCGACCACTGTATAAGATCACCATCGCTCAGTTGGGTTGTTAACGTGATACAAATACAGTATCTGCCGAACTCAATACAGAACCAATTTTCTTCTGATTATATATTTCCTTTAAGATGCATTATAAAACTATAAAACAATACTGATATAAAAGTGTTGAAAACCCAGACCACACGACCAACCCGAAGGCTTATGGTAGCAAGATGTGTTGCCGGTGATATAAAAGTGTGAAAAAATTATTGCAATGACTGCAAATGTTGAATCCAAACGTTTCATAATCAACACCGTTTTCATTTGTAACCGATTCGGGTGAAATAAACTGCATTCTATTGACCTAGCTGAACTGCATAATTTAAAAAGAAGTATCAAAAAATTTCAAAAAACATAAATTATCGAAATTTTTTGGTAAGTACCTTTACTATTGTCAAACACAACACACATCAATCTTTTCCCATTCGAAATATGCGAAAAGAGTGATGTCTATAATGAGTAACTGAGTTACTCACTATTTTTTTCATTGATATACACTCTGTTGCAAAAAATATATGCACCTATAAGAAATTCAGCTACAACCGCGAAACTCGGACATCGTTTGAGAAGATATGCAAATGGTTAAAATTTTGAAACAAAAAAATGTTTTTTTTTAAGAAATGGTGGCAACGAGAAGATGACATTTTAGTAAGTGGTAAATCCTGCCCTGGCAACTATGCAAAGCCGATATTCGGTGCGGCATAGAGTTAATTAAGCTGCTTATGTCGCTCTACGGAGGATTCTGAAACAAATATTGCAACTGGTCAACTAATCCAGTGGAATTCTAAGGCTGCAATTGTCGTCCCAGCATATCCCAAACGTGTTCTATTGGGGATAAGTCTGGGGACCTGGATGGTCAAGGGAGTGTATTAAATCCGGCGAGATGCTGTTGGGAAAGTCATGCAATACGTGTTCGACCGTTGTCTTGCTGTTAAATGGAACCTGGGAGGTTTGACAGCATGGGCAGAACAATCGGCTGCAGAATATCGTCAACGCACAAGCGAGCCGGATCGGCTCGCGAGATCGATGCGAGAAGATCGGCTGTCCCACGAGATGGCTCCCCAGACTGTCACACCACGTGTGATGGCCGTGCGTCTCCTGACAGCAAATGGAGCACCGGAACGCTGTGCCAGTCCTCCACACACGTATGCGGCGCTCATCAGCACTGAAAGCGAAGCGGTATTCTTTGCTAAAGGCAATATACCTCCAATCGGACACTGTTCAGGCTGTTCTGCACCAATCCAGACGACTCTGCCTATGATGAGGAGGGGTCAGTAGTAGGCGTCTTAATGGACGTTGACACCTTATCCCATCTTCTGTCAGTTGTCTGCGAATAGTATATTTTATAGCAGGATGCAGAGAGGATGAAATATGCCTTCACATGGCTGATATCAACTCCATTTGTGTGAATGTGTCTCATCTCATCTCCTGACTGCACGATCCTCTCAAGCAGTTGTCTGTCTAGGACATCCTGAGCCTCTGCGACGGTTACATGTGCCTTTTCTTATCCAGTGTTGTAAACACCGAGCAACTACCATCTCGCTCCAACCAAGATGGCGACTGATAAGTCTGTTGGGCCAACCAGCTTGCATAGGTCTATGATGCGACCTCTTTCTAAATCCGACAATTGTTCGCAGCTCCTTCGAGTACACATCTCAAAGGCTGTATATAACTTGCAGTAGCAAAGTAAAAAATCTGATGTGGGCAACACATGACTTTCCTTATATAATGCATTGAATTTACTACTTTTGCAGCTAAAAAAACGTTATTCTTATAGTAGATACTGATATTATTTCCATGATATTGAATTTTCTTCAATGAGTCGTCATTTTCATTGATTTAGCGTCATTTTTATCAAGTTGGCGAGATTTTTGTTAATTTGGCAACAATTAAAAATGTCGCCAAGTTGGCAACATTCCGCCAAACTCGTCGCCAAAATCTCGCCAAGCGTTATAGACGGAGAAATAAGTTATTCTTACAGCAGATAAATGACTATTGGCGTTCAAATACAAAAGTATGACTCAAAGTATCTTTTTTCATGAATGGAACGAGCTAGATCCACGAGAATGATGTCATCCAATTTATCGCATGATATTACATTTGAAAAGTGAGCATGTTTCTCAATAGCAAATATTTTTATTTTTTGTTATATATAACTTTTTGATAATGTTTTTGAAAAATGTGCAATATCTCGAGAACGGTTCATGTTAGAGTTCCAAAATTTACACCAATCGTTTTCTAATGAAAAATTACATAAGAAATGTCTATTTGCGTAACTTTATCAGCGATTTTGAATTTTTGACGATTTTTTCAAAATTTCATTCGAAAATTTAGGGGGGTTCTGAACATTCGATTGCGTATATAAAAGCAATAGGCTTCCAGTGTTTACGGATTGTGATTTTTGTACCAAATTTCGTTCGAATCGGTTCATTCGTTCGTCAGTTATCGTCTCCACAGACTCACTGACACACACACACACACTTTCACACACACAGACATCACTTCAAAAATGTGTGATTCGTGATCAGGGATGCTTGAAACGTGCTCTCCCGTTGAAAACTCGATTTCGAATTTTCGACCCCCGTCACAATACTTTCCTTATACATTATGTATATAAGGAAAGTAAAAATCCTATTCCAATTGCCCATGAGTGAGAACAGCGATCGTTTTAAATGTTGCACGATACGTCGTTCTCATGCGCGATGTAGAGCCCTATAATATCATTGGCGCTGACTGTTTGGTCATTTGCATAACTCTTAAAAGGACATTTGCACGCCGTATTTCGCTGCCAATTTTTTATTGGTGCATATATTTTTTGCAGAAGAGTGCATTTTACATGATAAACAATTTTTATTAAGTACTAGCCGCCTTTGGCGACCAGCCTTTTCGCAACCCTTGAAAATGCTGATCGTGGCAAATTCCAACCGTGGCACACTCGTTGGCGCGACCTACCAGAAAGGTGTAAGGTAACTGCTTGGAAGGCCAGGAAGTGCCACACAATTTAGACCGGAACCCAATGGGGGAGGCATCCACAGGGAACGTACCCTCCTTCCCCTACCACAAACCTCTCGGAAGGACTTGCAGTCCCACACGTTTAACGTGATCGTACTCCGCGTGAACACGGCTGCAGTTTTGGCAATGGCGGGAATCGAACCCGGGCCTACCGAGTGAAATTCCCGCGCGCTAACCACTGGGCTACCGTGCCATCCGCGACAATCTCCATAACTTTATTTTTATTCGGCAATTTTGGGAATCGAACCCGGGCCTACCAAGTGCAAATCCCGCGCACTAACCACTGGGGTACTTCACCCTCCGCGATATTCTTCATAACTTTCTTTTTATTCACCCAATTTAGACCGGAACCAAGTGGGAGAAGCATCCACAGGGACCGTACCCTTTTTCCCCTACCACCAACCTCTCGGAAGGACTTACAGACCCACATGTTTAACGTGATCGTACTCCGCGTAAACACGGCGGCAATTTTGGGAATCGAACCCGGGCCTACCGAGTGCAATTTCCGCGCGCTAACCATTGGGCTACTTTGCCCTACGCGACAATCTCCATAACTTTCTTTTTATTCATCCAATTTAGACCGTACCCTCCTTCCCCTACCACCAACTTCTCGGAAGGACTCACGGACCCACATGTTTAACGTGCTCGTACTCCGCGTAAACACGGCGGCAATTTTGGGAATCGAACCCGGGCCTGGTAACTGGTTGGACGGCCAGGATGTGCCACCCAATTTAGACCGGAACCCAGTGGGGGAGGCATCCACAGGGAACGTACCCTCCTTCCCCTACCACCAACCTCTCGGAAAAACATACGGACCCATATGTTTAACGTGATCGTACTCCATGTCAGTGGCGGAAATCGAACCCGGGCCTACCGCGTGCAATTCCCGCGCGCTAACCACTGGGCTACTTCGCCCTCCGCGACAATCTCCATAACTTTCTTTTTATTCACCCAATTTAGACCGTACCCTCCTTCCCCTACCACCAACCTCTCGGAAGGACTCACGAACCCACATGTTTAACGTGATCGTACTCTGCGTGAACGTGGCGTAAGTTTTGGCAGTGGCGGGAATCGAACCCGGGCCTACTGAGTGCAATTCCCGCGCGCTAACCACTGGGCTGCCGCGCCCTCCGCGACAATCTCCATAACTTTCTACATATTCACCCAATTTAGACGGGAACCCAGTGGGGGAGGCATCCACAGGGGCCGTATCCTCCTTCCCCTACCACCAACCTCTCGGAAGGACTTACGGACCCACATATTTAACGTGATCGTATTCCACGTAAACACGGCGGCAGTTTTGGCAGTGGCGGGAATCGAACCCGGGCCTACCGCTAACTTCCCGCGCGCTAATTTGCAATTTAAAATGACCATATGCTTAATTCCATCATCCTCATTCCATTGTTTCATTGTTCCATCATTTAAAATATCCATAAAATTAAAATATCCAAAAGTTAAAATATACATTTAAAAAATCCAGATCGTCCCATCATTTAAAATATAAATATAATAATTTATATAGAGCAAAGGCGCTCTATTCAGAACCGTGACGTCACCTCCACCTTGACGTCCCCACCCACCACCTTCCCTGCTTCAGCGGGGGAGAAACGAAGCGGTACGCCGAGCGGAACGCCGAGAAATATAAAATCATGACGTCTTTAAAATTGCGATCCTGAAGGCAATTTTCATTATTTCTGGACCAGATTAGACTTGTAAGAATGCCAGATATTTCAGCTTTCTAAAAATGTAAATTATTAGTCGAAATTATGAGTACTTTTTACTATGCGAGAATTTAAAAACCAAAAATCGTTTTTTTTGAGCCAAAAGTGACTTTTGTTTTAAAATCTTTAAAAAATATTAGAAATCGAAATGGAGATTTGAAATTGATATATTTTTACTCGCAATTGTCTGCTCTTTCCGATGGTGTGAGTTGTTTTTTTCTACGACGTCTGGATCGTGGAGAAAAAAGGGCAAAAAAAGGTCGAAATCGCATAAAACATTAAATAAATAAAAAAATAATTAGAATTTTGAAAATCGGTTTTCACGTGTCCCCTTCCCTCCCCCCCCGGGTCTCCGATTGCCAAATTTCGTAGCTCTCCGACGCGCGGTCGCGAAACGTATAGTGTATAAGACAGACACACACACACACACACACACAGACATTGCCTTTTATTATTTAAGATAAGATTTTCAGTGAAAGAAATGTATGAAATGTGAAACTTCGCCCGATTTTCTAACAGAATGTATTTTACATGATAAGTAATTTATATTAAGTACTATATGATTTTCAATGGATGAGATGTATGAAATGTGAAGCTTCGCCCGATTTTCTAATAAACTCATAGAAAACGCGATCAGGGGACGAACTCAAAACCGACTATCCGAAAAAAAAAATGGATTTTTTGTAACTTCGAGAAAAATCTGTGTCGTGTTAATTTTGCTGATGTGTAGCCAACACGAAACGATTCGTATTTTCCATCGTCGTTTACCCGAAATTCGACTTTATGAAGATACTAATTCAGATTCCTTAAGATTTATACGATAAAGGATTTTTTAGTACGAAATTCGTAAACTATACTTCTGATATTGTAATTAGTTTCGTAATCGCGACAAACGTTTCCATTCTTGATGAAGGAACTCCCTCTTTATTATCGAAACCGTTCGCTTCTTCTATTGCTATATAACGAACAAGCGTGTATGCCACCTTATCGGCACCCTTAATTAGTATTTGTAAAGATTTCTACGAGTTAGTTACAGCGCCCCGTATGCAGGACGTTTTGACTTTACTGATTACTTCATGCCATCCCGTTAATGCGTTGCATAGCAATCACCATGCATGTTCTGTCTTGTGGAGAAAGAAGTAATTTTTCCCATAGAGGCTGCATCTATTTTCATACACCCCTAAAATTCATAGGAAATTGAGAAATAGAAAAATAAAGAAAAAATGATTAGAATGCGAAAATATCACTCTATCTTCATGCTATTGATTAGAATCATGTGAATCTTCAGTTCTTCGATGCGACGAAATGAAAAATTAAAGTGTCTAAAATGCACATATTTTGATGTATTTAAAAATTAGTATGAAGGAAATTGCCCGAATTCGGTTCAAAGCTGGTTGGAGAGACCGTACTTCGATCTTTCATAGGGTGTCAAGATAGAATTTCTGTGACAAATTTTTCGATCGCCAAGTCCATTTGTATAAAAATCACTCAAAATTGTGTTGAAATATAAAGTAACTAAAAAACTAATTCTTATTTTATAAAAAGAAAAATCTCGCCGAGGGATATCGTCTCGGGACCTCAGCTAACCTGGCACTGAATTTCGTGACACTCCGTTCCGAAGCTTTAATTTTCCACATACACAGACAGAGGGACTTCTTTTATTATTTAGGAAGAAAATGAATGTATGAAAAGTCGATTGGAAACTCACTTTCGAGATATTTTTAACAAATAACTCTGATCAATAAATATCATGAGAATGGCTCAAACGATCAAGGCTGCCCATAGAAATTGTGGGACCCCTACAAACATTTCTCACGCACCCCCCCCCTTCCCCTTATATATTTGGTTTTATCATTTTTTGCGAATTTTTCATGTCCTCTCCATCCTTAAAAACAAAATATAAGCGGTCCGGCCCCCTCTGGAGCACGGACCTCGCCACTTATAAAATAGAACGGACCCGACTGGTGTCCAATATGAGCGGCTCTAAAGCTATTGCTTACATATTACTAAACCACTCTACGAAAACGACTTTACGTTACCGTAATAGAATATTTTGGATAAAGAAATAAATCAGTTCAGCGATATTATTTTCTTCATCACAACCAAGAAATAAAAGGAGCAAAATGAAAAAAAAATCGTTCTTTAAATTTCTTTTTTACTTCGGGGCAACTGATGTTGGCGAAACGATCAAAATGTTCTTATTCGCAATAGCCACTTTTGAAACATCTGATGCAGTATATACACACTACATAATAGTACCTTATACACACTACATAATTTCACTTTCATGAGCGCACATACATTCATTTAAAGTTTACAGATTTTTATGGCCATTCCATTGGCTTGTACGTAAACTACCCTCATACACACTACACAATTTCACTAACATGCACACACACACATTCATTCAAAGTTTGCAGATATTTATGACCATTCCATTGGCTTGTACGTAAACTACCCTCATATACACTACACAATTTCACTCACATGGTCACACACACACACACACATTCATTCAGTTTACAGATCTTTATGAACATTCCATTGGCTTGTACATAAACTACCGTCATATACACTACACAATTTCATTCACATGCACACACACACACACACACACATTCATTCAGTTTACAGATCTTTATGAACATTCCATTGGCTTGTACATAAACTACCGTCATATACACTACACAATTTCACTCACATGCACACACACACACACACACATTCATTCAGTTTACAGATCTTTATGAACATTCCATTGGCTTGTACGTAAACTACCGTCATATACACTACACAATTTCACTCACATGCACACACACACACACACACATTCATTCATTCAGTTTACAAATATTTATGACCATTCCATTGGTTTGTACGTAAACTACCCTCATACACACTACACAATTTCACTCACATGCACATACACACACACTCATTCAAAAGTGTACAGATCTTTATGACCATTCCATTTGCTTGTACGTGAACTACCGTCATACACACTACATAATTTCACTCACATGCACACACACATTCATTCAAAGTTTACAGATCCTTATGACCATTCCACGTAAACTACCCTCATAACATTACACAATTTCACTCACATGCACACACGCATTCAAAGTACAAGTTTACAAAGTACAAGGTATATTTAATTTTTTCACGGACTGCTTTAAAAAAAATTTTTGGAAATGCAAGTATAAATGAACTTTTAGTCCATAATTTCATAAAAAGAATTAACTGGAGTGTAACTCAACTCGACTTTCACATACCAGAATCCATTTTCAGTAGATTTTTTTTTCAAATTTTTACATGAAAAATTTAGAAATATCGGTATTGTGGGTTCAAATGATTACAATTACAGAGCCTATTATTGATTACCCTTCACTATAAAGGGCTTGAAAAAAATACTATACTTGAGCATGCACACCCCGGGGAGTAACTTGCCCCCCGAGGGGGGCTAATGACGTCACGAACAAAATAAATTGTATCGCGGCTATCTTTCACAGCAACTTTTGAAACTCTTAGGCTTCGTGATCATTGAGACATAAATAAACCCTTTTATGCATGATTATGTTCGATTTAGTCCTATAATATAAAATTTTGAATGCATTTCAAAGTTTTCTCTCGAATTTAATTTTTTTTATCTAGTCCTAGATTTTTGGATAATAACCCGTATATAAAGCTTCGTGAAAAACCATTAATATTTGTGGCTGTTATCGCGAACACAAGAAAGCGATCACAGACAACAGACAGACATCATTCCAAAATTAGTCAAAACATATTCACGAGGTCTTAAAAAATATATTGGCATCACAATCCGAATTCGAAAATTTTCGTGAAAACAATGCTTTCTCTATATTATATTACATAGTATGAGAAAGTAAAAAAAAATCTGATGTAGGTAGCACATGACTTTCCCTGCAGATTTATTTATATCCACGATCTCTTTATTTTAATTAAATTTAATTCACTTTTAATTCAATTTTCGTTCTCATTTGGTAACTGGACCTATTTTCAAAGGTGGCGTAAAGAAAATACGAAAAAACATAAATATCTCGAGGACGGCTAGTCCTAGTGTAATGGGGTTGGTTTTATTCTTTTCTTCGTTAAAAATTACGTATGAAATAAGCATTTAATGGATATATTTGAGCATACGTAGTTTTTATTTTAGATTTTTGCGATTTTTGCTGACCATTTTGTAAAAAAAGGCAGATTATTTTTTTCCGAATCCTACCAAAATCTAATCAGCACCAGGGTGACTCACAAGTGACTTACCTACCGAATTTTGGGAAATTCGGTCCATTAGTTTTTCAGCTACAGTGGATACAAGCTTTTGAAGGTCATTTCGCAAAAAAAGTCGGGTTCTTTTATCCCGAATCGTACCCAAAACTAATCAGCACCAGATTCGCCCACAAGTGACTTACCTACCAAATTTTGTGAAATTTGTTCCATTAGTTTCTTAGTTAGAGTGGATACAAAATCTGCACAGACACACACACACAGACGTCACGCTAAAAATAGTTTTTTCGTATTCTAGAGGTCTCGAAACGCGTAGATCCGTCGAAAATTCGAGTTGCAATTTTCGGCATGATTCCAATACTTTCCCTATACATTACCATGTATTGAAGGGAAAGTAATAAGTGCAGCAATATTATTTTTGTAGATGCAATAACAAAAGCCAAAGGTCTTCCAAATGAAAAAAATCTGATGTGGGCAGCACTTGACTTTCCCTGCAGACTTATATACACATTCTCTTTATTTTAATTAAATTTAATTCACTATTAATTCAATTTTCGTTCTCATTTGGTAACTGCACTCCATTTCAAAAGTGGCGTAGAGAAAAAACGAAAACATCTGGAGAACGGCTAGTCCTAGTGTAATGGGGTTAGTCTTATTATTTTTTTCGTTAAAAATTACGTATGAAACATGTATTTAATGGATATATTTCAGCATACGTAGTTTTTAATTTTATATTTTGTCGATTTTTTGGGCCATTTTGCAAAAAGAGGTAGGTTATTTTTTTCCGAATCGTACTAAACTCTACTCAGCACCAGGGTGATCCACAAGCGACTTATCTTCCAAATTTTGTGAAATTCGGTCCATTAGATTTTCAGCTAGCGTGGATACAAACTTTTGCAGACCATTTCGCAAAAAAAGGCGGGTTCTTTTATCCCGAATCGTATCCGAAACTAATCAGCTCCAGATTCGCCCACAAGTGACTTACCTACCAAATTTTATGAAATTCGGTCATTTAGTTTTTTAGTTATAGTGGATACAAAATCTGCAAAAATAATTTTTTCGTACTCTAGAGGTCTCGAAACGCGTAGATCCGTCGAAAACTCGAGTTGCAATTTTCGGCTTGATTTCAATACTTTCCCTATACATTACCATGTATTGCAGGGAAAGTGCAGCAATATTATTTTTGTAGATGCAATAAAAAAAGCTAAAGGTCTTCTACATGAAAAAAGTTCTTTTTTGCCCAGGGACAACTGGTGTTCATAAAATGTTGAAAGCGTTGTTTCTTAAAGCAGCTATTTTCTCGCTGTCAATTAAAAAATCTGATGTGGGCAGCACATGACTTTCCCTGCAGACTTATATTCACGTTCTATTTATTTAAATTAAATTTAATTCACTTTTAATTCAATTTTCGTTCTCATTTGAAAACTGGACTTATTTTCAAAAATGGTGTAGGAAAAATACGAAAAACTAAAATATCTCGAGAACGGCTAGTCCTAGTGTAATGGGGTTGATCTTATTCTTTTCTTCGCTAAATATTACGTATTAAACAAGCATTTACTGGCTATATTTGAGCATACGTAGTTCTTAAGTTTAGATTTTGATGATTTTTGCGGGCCATTTTGCAAAAAAAGGCAGGTTATTTTTTTTCGAATTATACCAAAATCTAATCAGCACCAGGGTGGCCTACGAGCGACTTATCTACCAAATTTTGTGAAATTCGGTCCATTAGTTTTTTAGTTAGAGTGGATACAAAATCCGCACAGACAGACAGGCAGACACACAGACAGACACACAGACACACAGACACACACACAGACGTCACGCTAAAAACAGTTTTTTCGTATTCTAGAGGTCTCGAAATGTGTAGATCCGTCGAAAACTCGAGTTGCGATTTTCGACATGATTTCAATACTTTCCCTATACATTACCATGTAGTGCAGGGAAAGTAAAAAGCAGATTTTCCAGAAATGAAATATTTATATTTGCTTGAAATTGCTTTTGAAAATGATTTTCTATTTCAATTTTGCCCCTTATGGTAATTCCTTAACAACAAGGCAAATCATATAATGAAGTTTGATGAACGGAGGATATAAATCTGCTTAAAGTCATCCAAAGTCCAATGTACAGGGTTTTACGCAAGTACTTAATGACCCCAATAATTTTTTAAAAATACGCCCATGAGTGTACACGTAACGTTAGACTATCGTAAAGCGACCATATCCCATCAAATAAAAATGATTGCTGCGCCCCTAGTGGAGAAGTTAGGATAATCAACTCGGCAACAAAGCAAGATAGATGAAAACCCCAATTACAAATTTGTTGAGCACATTTAATGAGCAGTAGGAAAGCCTGATAAAATAATTTGGGGAGACAGAAAACTGGAGACCAAAATTAGAAAATAGAGTTTCATGATATATATTTTAGCACGAATACAAATAAAATAAAATATACAATAAACTTCCGATAATCCGGCACATGCGGAACTTCAGCAATGCCGGATTATCAAATTTGCCGGATATCGAACTAAAATGGGGTACAAAACGGGGGAAATTAATTTAAAGCAAAATTATGGACAATAAATGTGATAATTTTTCTGCCCAGACGCTAGGCTAAAAAATTATCACATTTAATGTGCCTAGAGCATTACACAGACAGCGTAACTCAATCTGTTATTGAGACCCAGACCGTCCGACCTACCAGAAAGGTGTAAGGTAACTGTGTGGAAGGCCGGGTAACTCAATCTGTGTAACTCAATCTGTGTAATGCTGTAGGCCCTAGAGCATTACACAGACTGAGTTACGCTGTACAGTATATGGACAAACATTTAAACATCAATGAATGTAAATCTGCATATAAAAGCATTTAATCTATTACATTAAATGCACCTCAGTACAATTGAATGGATCCAAAAAGTGGTTCGAGAAGCTTGACGGATTATCGGGCGTTCCGAAACATTGCATGTCAGATAAACCGAAGTTTACTGTAATAGCTGAATTACAATGCAAATAAATTAATGACATTTTACAATTTTATAACGGGGGAACACCAATTTTGCGCTTCTCTGTGGAGCCGATAAAAAAAACGTTATATGCGGGAAAACACAATACACCGGAAACTTCATTTTAATTAGTATATAATAATCAAGGAAAACATATAAGAAAATAAATAAACCTCTCATCAAGCTTTACCTTTTCACTTGCTTCGTTGAATTAGTCTGCAAGTTCGCCACATTTATCACCGAGCGTTACACACAGAAAAAATAGAAGCGCTTTACTTAGTGGCAACTGGTGAATTGTTGGTCGAAAAATACAAAACTATTGCACAAGCATTTTCTCTCATGAATGGAACTGTATATATATATATATATATATAATAAAACAGTATAATATAAGATTGAAAATGGATTAAAACAAGATGTGTGTTTACGGCGTTGTAAAAAAGTCAAGGGGGATTGTGACTCCTTTTCCTGGTTTAAGCATGCTTTTAATCCCAGGAAACACTCCCAGAGCTTACTACATTCCCGAAACAACAATCAACAGTATGCCAGGGGAAAAAACGGAATCCCGAAAAAATCAAAATTCTAAGAATAATAATAAAAAGTAGAACTAAAATACATAAAAGCATATAAAATGGAATGAACAAAGTATGAATAGGATAATCTAATCATTCATAAATGGTATTGATGTAAGACGAGGATTAAAAGGTCGTTCGTGGATGGGCTACGTTGTTAGAAATCCGAAGTTAGATTTCCATTAAAGAGTTATACATAAAGTTCCAGAAGTAGGGATATTATAATATCCATTTTCAATCTCATATTAGGCTGTTTTATTATACATACTTTGAGGCTTAGATAGAGCAGCAAATGCGCCTTACTATTCCTTGGATATTATATTTCACTTCAATTTGATTGTATTTAAAGGATATATATATATATATATATATATATACTGTTCCATTCACGATATATATATATATATATAATGAATAATTAAAATTATTCGCTTCAGTTAATGGCACCAATTAGCTAGCCATTCCACCACCCTTAATAATATCAATATCATATTACTATTTCCAGCTCAGCATATCATCATAATGCTATTAAGGGTAGTGGTCAGTTTAATAAGGACCACTAGCGTACTGTCTGTCACCTCACAACGGATAGAGTGGTCAGTCTATGCTTGACAGAAAGTGTTATCTTAGTGCTGTCAGCTGATCTTGGTCATCGAATGTAGGCGCTAGTGCATCGCGATTTGTTATGGGACTGATGGCTGCTCCAGCAGCCGGATTTCATAAACTCAAGAGTCACTTCATTCAATATTTGCTTATTGGATTTGATTTGACTCAATAATAACACCACCTCATCAGCAGTATATATTCTGTAATTTAACTTATATTAAATAGGGGTGTTCCTAAGGTATGCCCCCCATTGTAGATAACAGCAAATTGATATAGCCGAAATTTGCAATGAAAACAAGAAAACTTGCTATGTGTCAAACTTTTAGAATCAATATGAAGATCAACTAGTTCAGCCCTAACACGTAGCAGAATTCAAATTTCTAAAATGTTGAGCTCAGGTTGCTCAAAGACACCATTTAGTCAATATGCGCATAATGAACGTATAAGGGCTTGTGGCGATTGTGCGTCGCCGGGCTCCGCGAACCAGGGACCCTTTGATTACAAGACCGACATTATAATCACTGAGCAAAAGCTAGCTCCTCCTCTGTTCTTATAATTCGGAAACAGGCTCCAAGCACCTTTGATAGATGTCTTTGCTGCCGCACACTCCCTCCGCTGATAAAAGACCGGGAGGCGTGTCGCCTCGGCGTGATGGACAGTCGTGGTCAACCAGGAAGGGAGTGTCAAGACTTCTGACTCCGTCTGGTGCTGCCATCTCATGTTGAAAGGCGAAATCGTTGGAGAGGAAGGTTGCGTGTTTCGAACGTCCAGTCATCATTGTGGCGATTGAGCGTCGCCGGGCCCCGAACCAGGGACCCTTAGATTACAAGACCGACATTATAATCACTGAGAAAAAGCTAGCTCCTCCTCTGTTCTTATTATTCGGGAACAGGCTCCAAGCATCTTTGATAGATGTCTTTGCTGCCGCAGGCTACACTGTGCAAATAAGATAGCTATAGCTTCCACATTGTATTCATGTTAGTTTAGGTAATGGCACACACACACACGTTATTAACGTGCTCGTGTACTTGTTGATGTTATCATAACTCGGCCATCATATTGAGAGTTGAATTTTTATTCCTTCAGACGTCAATTGATGGTGCTACCTCACTTTAAATATTATGATCTATCTATTAATGTTTCAATAGCACTATCGTAACAATGTCTTGGTTTATTTTAAACCGGGTGTTTGTTTACCAGAAATTTTTATTTATTTATTTATTAAATAAGTAAAAGTTTGCTTTTACATATAAATTTGCATTTATTTTATAAAGATATACATATGGCCAAAAAAAAAAAATCGTGAATGTTAATGTTTCGTTGGACCACTTTTAGCACAAATTACGGCATGCATTCATCTTAGGCATTGTGTCTATGAGTTCATGTAATGTCTCAACACTTATTTGTGGCCAGATTTGCTCTAGAGCATTTTGGCATGTTCCTTGGTTGTTTAAGGAAGAG